>OZ025265.1:31030360-31145923 GCA_964019135.1 Arenicola marina
CCCCACCCCGCCTCTACCACCTCCCCCCTGCCTGTACCCTCACCCCGCCACTATGCCCACCCCCACCTCTACCCCCCCCGCCTCTACCACACCCCTCCCCCTCCCCACCCCGCACCCGTTTCTACCCCCCTCCCGCCTCTGCCTCCCCGCCTGTCCCCCCACCCCCGCCTGTACCCCCCCCTGCCTGTACCCCCACCCCCGCCTCTACCCCCACCCCCGCCTCTACCCCCCGACCCGTACCCCCTCCCCCGCCTCCACTCCCCGCCTCTATCCCTACCCCCTCCTTGGGTCTTCAGTCAATACGCCAAGTGGTTCTCACAGTGACACGTATCGTCAAGTCACGTATCGTGAAGTAGACCTGACATTCAAGTCTCGCCGATCGATGATTTGTTTGTACCACGTAGTGCCAATACGACAGCGCCCCCCCTACGGACGCTGATGTCATTAGCAATGTAGACGTGCCAGTTACTGAAAACGCTAATAATATCTTGATAAATCTTGCCAGCACCTGTAGCTCAGGGTGCATGAATATCAGTTTGGGTCATATGGGGGGGGGGGGGGGGGGTGTTTGGTTCCATTGGTTCTGTAACAGAGCAGTAACGCAGGGGGTAGTGGGGGTCACTACATATCGTTATATTAATTAATTAATTATTAACTCGGCAACTCATTTTCGCCAACTTATTCTTTGTTTAAATCGTCCTGAATGAATTGCTGCGCTATACCATCCTAAATCAATCACCATGATCCGTCTGCCCCCCCCCAACTTAAGCAACTCACGTATTACTCAATACTTGAGCCACCTTCGACCGAGTTAAAGATGGACCGAATACTGTCACGCGCGCCCTCTATAGGCATACACATTTGTGTCGGGTCCCGTGAAAGGATGTCGTGCTGAAGTCCATTTTATACCGCGTCTCCTTGGTCCCTGGGTCATCTCCCACCCCCTCACTGGGGATGGGGCCCGGCACAGGGGAGGCGGGGGGGAGGGGTGAGTCCTATCTAGTCCTCCAGCCTAATTGACCTTTGGGTCATACATTATGCCTGCCACGTGGTCGACAATTCGGCCCGTGTTATAAACGCAGACAGCCACAATGCAGAACCCGTACATCCAGATACGTATGTATGGTTTACACCTACTCTCTTCTCTGGAGAGGAATGGTGAATTACGCCGCCTTTCTCCCACCTCTCACTGGGCCTTTTACCCTCTTATTGGTGGCTCATAATGACCACACTAAATGATGCATACAGGTCCAGTGGCCAGACCGCTTCTTGTTGTGTACCCGTGTCGTTAGCCGGGTAAGTGATACCGCTTCGCAGGTTGACCTCCTGAAGGCTTGAGGCGAGTTGTGGGTGGCACCGTGACCACATTACTGACCACAGCCCCCCCCCACTCTGAGCCCCCCCCACCCATGACCCCCCACCCAACCTATACCCCCCACCCCGCCTCTACCACCTCCCCCCTGCCTGTACCCTCACCCCGCCACTATGCCCACCCCCACCTCTACGCCCCCCCCCGTCTCTACCACACCCCCGCCTCCACCCCGCCCCCGTTTCTACCCTCCCCCCCGCCTCTGCCTCCCCGCCTGTACCCCCACCCCCGCCTGTACCCCCCCTGCCTGTACCCCCCCCCCCGCCTCAACCCCCCAACCCGTACCCCCTCCCCCGCCTCCACTCCCGCCTCTATCCCTACCCCCTCCTCGAGTCTTCAGTCAATACGCCAAGTGGTTCTCACAGTGACACGTATCGTCAAGTCACGTATCGTGAAGTAGAACGACACTCAAGTCTCGCCGATCGATGATTTGTTTGTACCACGTAGTGCCAATACGACAGCGCCCCCCTACGGACGCTGATGTCATTAGCAATGTAGACGTGCCAGTTACTGAAAACGCTAATAATATCTTGATAAATCTTGCCAGCACCTGTAGCTCAGGGTGCATGAATATCAGTTTGGGTCATATGGGGGGGGGGGGAGGGAGGGGGGGGGGGGGTTTACCCATTGGTTCTGTAACAGAGCAGTAACGCAGGGGTAGTGGGGGTCACTACATATCGTTATATTAATTAATTAATTATTAACTAGGCAACTTATTTTCGCCAACTTATTCTTTGTTTAAATCGTCCTGAATGAATTGCTGCGCTATACCATCCTAAATCAATCACCATGCTCCGTCTGCCCCCCCCCCCCCTCTCCCGTCCAACCCACGGTATGAAACCCTCACCCGGGTCATGAACTTCCCTTTGATGTGGAAATCGATGAGTCATCAATGGCCAAGGACCCCTATTATCGCCTCCTCGCTATTGATATTTCTGCTCACTCAATAAGCGGCATTGAGGGCGCCGCCTAGCGGGACGCCACGCCGGAAGGTGACCTCCAAAAGCCATTGTGAGTTAATCCCGGCGGAAGTCTTAGATGGAGGTGGGATAGGTGGCGGAGCGGGTGGGGGGGGGGGGGGGGGAGCGAGGGCATGGGTATAAAGGGGGCTGTGGGGGACAAATGAAGATTGCTGGTGTAAAAATTAGGAGAGTACGTGTGTGTTATAGCGGTTTGAATGAAATTGTGAGCCAGATTAATATAGTCCTATTAGATATGACATCACACATGAGGGAATTGTTGCAGAGGAACAAAGAATACCATTAGAACAAGATTTAGTCAACCTGACAAAACCTTTATCCTATACCTCAAAAAATGGGTGGCACACCACAGCAATATAATGTGTTATGTATTACGTCATAACACTTTCTTTCCTTGTCATTTAAGATTCACGGTGGCTTTAGTGTTCCCAGAGGGAGGGGGTGTATCCGCAGCTTATCTACCTAGCAAACACACAACGTTGGTTTTTGGTTGTAATCACGTAATCTCAAAGTTAACAACAAACGTTGTTACAACGTTTGTGGCAAACATTGAATGAATATTCGCTAGCCTATGATCCATAAAAATAAAACATTTGCCACGTGTAGTGACTAATAACAATTGCGTGGATGTAGCCGTTGTTATAAATGCAAAATGGTGAGAAGTCTGGAGTGGACGTTTTCACAACGTTAGGACGTTACCTGAATAAATCATACGTCATAAAAACAATATGTCTTTGACAGTGATGCTTTGATAATTAATTCATTATATACGCATTTGTTTCTCACAGCAGGCACAATTTTAACACTGGACTGGATGTCTGACAACGTTATCTGAAAACCTACGGGCAACGTAAAAAACAACATACATACGCACGTAGTCACAACGTTATGGCCATAAAAAATAACGTTGTGTCGACGTTCTCATGACGTTATTCAGTTTGCTGGGTATAGGTACTAATTGTCGCTTGTTGTGTCCCCAGAGGGAGGAGGTGTACCTGTGGTTTAATTGTCGTTTGTTGTGTCCCCAGAGGGAGGAGGTGTACCTGTGGTTTAATTGTCGCTCGTTGTGTCCCCAGAGGGAGGAGGTGTACCTGTGGTTTAATTGTCGCTCGTTGTGTCCCCAGAGGGAGGAGGTGTACCTGTGGTTTAATTGTCGCTCGTTGTGTCCCCAGAGGGAGGAGGTGTGCCTGTGGTTTAATTGTCGCTCGTTGTGTCCCCAGAGGGAGGAGGTGTACCTGTGGTTTAATTGTCGCTCGTTGTGTCCCCAGAGGGAGGAGGTGTACCTGTGGTTTAATTGTCGTTTGTTGTGTCCCCAGAGGGAGGAGGTGTACCTGTGGTTTAATTGTCGCTCGTTGTGTCCCCAGAGGGAGGAGGTGTACCTGTGGTTTAATTGTCGCTCGTTGTGTCCCCAGAGGGAGGAGGTGTACCTGTGATTTAATTGTCGCTCGTTGTGTCCCCAGAGGGAGGAGGTGTGCCTGTGGTTTAATTGTCGCTCGTTGTGTCCCCAGAGGGAGGAGGTGTACCTGTGGTTTAATTGTCGCTCGTTGTGTCTCCAGAGGGAGGAGGTGTACCCGTGGTTTAATTGTCGCTCGTTGTGTCTCCAGAGGGAGGAGGTGTACCTGTGGTTTAATTGTCGCTCGTTGTGTCCCCAGAGGGAGGAGGTGTACCTGTGGTTTAATTGTCGCTCGTTGTGTCCCCAGAGGGAGAAGGTGTACCTGTGGTTTCATTGTCGCTCGTTGTGTCCCCAGAGGGAGGAGGTGTACCTGTGGTTTAATTGTCGCTCGTTGTGTCCCCAGAGGGAGAAGGTGTACCTGTGGTTTCGTTGTCGCTCGTTGTGTCCCCAGAGGGAGAAGGTGTACCTGTGGTTTCATTGTCGCTCGTTGTGTCCCCAGAGGGAGGAGGTGTACCTGTGGTTTAATTGTCGCTCGTTGTGTCCCCAGAGGGAGGAGGTGTACCTGTGGTTTCATTGTCGCTCGTTGTGTCCCCTGGGGGAGGAGGTGTATCTGTGGTTTAATTGTCGTTTGTTGTGCCCCCAGAGGGAGGAGGTGTACCTGTGGTTTAATTGTCGTTTGTTGTGCCCCCAGAGGGAGGAGGTTTACCTGTGGTTTAATTGTTGCTTGTTGGGCCCCCAGAGGGAGGAGGTGTACCTGCGGTTTGTCCGGGACTCCAGGACGGTCGGTCTCCCGAAGAGAGTCCGACCCGGATTCTCAGCCAGAAGATATCTGTCCAAGTTGACCAGGAGCTTCGACGACTCATTCCTAGACAACCTCATGTCTAAAGGTGAGTCCTCAAGAGACCCCACTAGGTGGCAGCACTTCACTTATCGTAAACTCAGAGGACATGGACCACGGATTTTCACAATATATTATCAAAAACATTTCTCGTATTCATTGGTTAATTGTTATATTTGCCAACAGAAATAATTAGTATATTGGCGGTCTTCCCACTGTGTTTATTTCTCGGT
This sequence comes from Arenicola marina, assembly GCA_964019135.1. Taxonomy (NCBI): domain Eukaryota; kingdom Metazoa; phylum Annelida; class Polychaeta; family Arenicolidae; genus Arenicola; species Arenicola marina. Next base: position 31,035,174 of record OZ025265.1, read on the forward strand.
ATGAGTTAAACATGCATCTAATTTTCGCAAGACTCTCGCGGTTACATACACTCAAGTTATCCCCTACTTTTTCCCGTGTATCTTTGGTGGCTCCTATGCTAGCGGCCTTCTTGGCCTTAATCGGAGGCCTCAGAGCGAGAATTGTTTACGTTACGATGTTGCATTTTGTGTTTGTATTGGTTCTTGCTCCAATACATGATATTGAATCTGAATCTAAATCTGAACCCCGCATGGGGTCTCCTAGAATTGAGCTGGCTGGTTCCATGCTTAAATGTTATAAATGTACGTACGATAGCGATATGACTTATGTTTTTATTTACAAGATTGGATATTATAGGTATTGCCAGACAGTGTGATCGCCAGTTATGGTCAAGTCAAACATCACATTCAAAATAAACTTCCGCCGCTTTTTCCGCTCTCTTCTGAACTACTTACTTGATGAATGACGACCTCATAATCACATGGTATTGCATATCCACTGAGAGAAATGATTGTCAATTTCATGCTCACGCTTTAAGGACTCAGTGGGCTTAGTGTCGGGGTGTGGGTCGGTCCATTCCACAAGCCCCAATCTCAGCAAGCCGGGTGACCGCCAGCCAGTCTCACCCCCTTGTCTAAAGAACAAAATGACAATGGAAACAGTTTTTCCTATAATGGTGAGTTTATCACCTCTTAGTGTGAAGTTTGACTACGGTTCGTGAGAGATGGGTTTATCTCAGCAGTCTATTTCCATAAAAGTGTTTTTATACCTGGCTAACGCCCGCCCTCCCCGAGTAGACCCTCTTCCAGCTGAACTCTCTCGCTCCTCACATCTGGCTAACCCCCACGCTCTGTCTCCCACCAGGGTACGTGAGCGAGAAGACCCTCTTCCAGCCGAACTCTCTCACTCCTCACATCTGGCTAACCCCCACGCTCTGTCTCCCACCAGGGTACGTGAGCGAGAAGACCCTCTTCCAGCCGAACTCTGTCACTCCTCACATCTGGCAAACCCCCACGCTCTGTCTCCCACCAGGGTACGTGAGCGAGAAGACCCTCTTCCAGCCGAACTCTCTCACTCCTCACATCTGGCTAACCCCCACGCTCTGTCTCCCACCAGGGTACGTGAGCGAGAAGACCCTCTTCCAGCCGAACTCTGTCACTCCTCACATCTGGCTAACCCCCACGCTCTGTCTCCCACCAGGGTACGTGAGCGAGAAAACCCTCTTCCAGCCGAACTCTCTCACTCCTCACATCTGGCTACCCCCCACGCTCTGTCTCCCACCAGGGTACGTGAGCGAGAAGACCCTCTTCCAGCCGAACTCTCTCACTCCTCACATCTGGCTAACCCCCACGCTCTGTCTCCCACCAGGGTACGTGAGGGAGAGGACCCTCTTCCAGCCGAACTCTCTCACTCCTCACATCTGGCTAACCCCCACGCTCTGTCTCCCACCAGGGTACGTGAGCGAGAAGACCCTCTTCCAGCCGAACTCTCTCTCTCCTCACATCTGGCTAACCCCCACGCTCTGTCTCCCACCAGGGTACGTGAGCGAGAAGACCCTCTTCCAGCCGAACTCTCTCACTCCTCACATCTGGCTAACCCCCACGCTCTGTCTCCCACCAGGGTACGTGAGCGAGAAGACCCTCTTCCAGCCGAACTCTCTCACTCCTCACATCTGGCTACCCCCCACGCTCTGTCTCCCACCAGGGTACGTGAGCGAGAAGACCCTCTTCCAGCCGAACTCTCTCACTCCTCACATCTGGCTAACCCCCACCCTCTGTCTCCCACCAGGGTACGTGAGGGAGAGGACCCTCTTCCAGCCGAACTCTCTCACTCCTCACATCTGGCTAACCCCCACGCTCTGTCTCCCACCAGGGTACGTGAGCGAGAAGACCCTCTCCCAGCCGAACTCTCTCTCTCCTCACATCTGGCTAACCCCCACGCTCTGTCTCCCACCAGGGTACGTGAGGGAGAGGACCCTCTTCCAGCCGAACTCTCCCACTCCTCACATCTGGCTAACCCCCACGCTCTGTCTCCCACCAGGGTACGTGAGCGAGAAGACCCTTTTCCAGCCGAACTCTCTCACTCCTCACATCTGGCTAACCCCCACGCTCTGTCTCCCACCAGGGTACGTGAGCGAGAAGACCCTCTTCCAGCCGAACTCTCTCTCTCCTCACATCTGGCTAACCCCCACGCTCTGTCTCCCACCAGGGTACGTGAGCGAGAAAACCCTCTTCCAGCCGAACTCTCTTTCTCCTCACATCTGGCTAACCCCCACGCTCTGTCTCCCACCAGGATACGTGAGGAGAAGACCCTCTTCCAGCCGAACTCTCTCACTCCTCACATCTGGCTAACCCCCACGCTCTGTCTCCCACCAGGGTACGTGAGCGAGAAGACCCTCTTCCAGCCGAACTCTCTTTCTCCTCACATCTGGCTAACCCCCACGCTCTGTCTCCCACCAGCGTACGTGAGCGAGAAGACCCTCTTCCAGGCGAACTCTCTCACTCCTCACATCTGGCTAACCCCCACGCTCTGTCTCCCACCAGGGTACGTGAGCGAGAAGACCCTCTTCCAGCCGAACTCTCTCACTCCTCACATCTGGCTAACCCCCACGCTCTGTCTCCCACCAGGGTACGTGAGCGAGAAGACCCTCTTCCAGCCGAACTCTCTCACTCCTCACATCTGGCTAACCTCCACGCTCTGTCTCTCACCAGGGTACGTGAGCGAGAAGACCCTCTTCCAGCCGAACTCTCTCACTCCTCACATCTGGCTAACCCCCACGCTCTGTCTCTCACCAGGGTACGTGAGCGAGAAGACCCTCTTCCAGCCGAACTCTCTCTCTCCTCACATCTGGCTAACCCCCACGCTCTGTCTCCCACCAGGTTACGTGAGCGAGAAGACCCTTTGCCAGCCGAACTCCCTTTCCGCACATCTGGCTAACCCCCACGCTCTGTCTCCCACCAGGGTACGTGAGCGAGAAGACCCTCTTCCAGCCGAACTCTCTCACTCCTCACATCAAGCGGCGGATTAACGATGACCTGTCCTACATGCCCGCCCCCTACCGGATCATGCGCCAGATGCTGCTGGCGCCTGGCGTTCTGTCCGGATTCTGCTTCCTGCGCCAGGAGACCTCGGAGAGCGGCGAGTCCGGTAGGCGTCTGGATCACTTACTATTGGAGGTCATCCTGAAAATCAGGATAATCCCCAAGATTGTTGACACGACTGGCTCATTCTCTTTGCCTTTGTGGGGAAGTGGGGGAGAGGGGGGTTATTACAAGGGGTGTTTACTTTTCTCGGGAATAGGCTTTTTATTTCTCCGTGAACTGGGAATGAGGAAAACTCATGATCCAAGGTTTACATTTATTTGAACTGGGAACATTAAATAACCGTAAATCGGGAAATCGCCAATTTATATCATGTATCCGTCCTTGTTATTTTATGCAATACTATAATTTTCATTTTGATTCATTGTGAACTGTGAATAAGAAATTTATTCTTCGGAACATGACACCCCCCCCCTCCACCTCTTCATATATAGACTGTTTAAGTATTGTTATTTCGCAACCGGCAGTCCTGTTAACCTTGCCTTGCCATTAGAATAGCTGTGGAGCTTGTTTTCGCCGTTAATAAAGTTAATCAATAAGTAGGAAGTAGTGAAACTGGGGCAGAAAGAAACTTAAACGCATATTACCTTGCTCAAAGCCTGATGGAATCCATTGTTATCTTGCTTATAGCCTGGTGGAATCCATTGTTATCTTGCATAAAACTGATGGAATCCATTGTTATCTTGCCTAAAGCCTGATGGAATCCATTGTTATCTTGCCTAAAGCCTGATGGAATCCAATGTTATCTTGCCTAATGCCTGATGGAATCCATTGTTATCTTGCCTCAAGCCTGATGGAATCCATTGTTATCTTGCCTAAAGCCTGATGGAATCCATTGTTATCTTGCCTAAAGCCTGATGGAATCCATTGTTATCTTGCCTAAAGCCTGATGGAATCCATTGTTATCTTGCCTAAAGCCTGATGGAATCCATTGTTATCTTGCCTAAAGCCTGATGGAATCCATTGTTATCTTGCCTCAAGCCTGATGGAATCCATTGTTATCTTGCCTAAAGCCTGATGGAATCCATTGTTATCTTGCCTAAAGCCTGATGGAATCCATTGTTATCTTGCCTAAAGCCTGATGGAATCCATTGTTATCTTGGCTAAAGCCTGATGGAATCCATTGTTATCTTGCCTAAAGCCTGATGGAATCCATTGTTATCTTGCCTAAAGCCTGATGGAATCCATTGTTATCTTGCCTAAAGCCTGATGGAATCCATTGTTATCTTGCCTCAAGCCTGATGGAATCCATTGTTATCTTGCCTAAAGCCTGATGGAATCCATTGTTATCTTGCCTAAAGCCTGATGGAATCCATTGTTATCTTGCCTAAAGCCTGATGGAATCCATTGTTATCTTGCCTCAAGCCTGATGGAATCCATTGTTATGTTGCCTAAAGCCTGATGGAATCCATTGTTATCTTGCCTAAAGCCTGATGGAATCCATTGTTATCTTGCCTAAAGCCTGATGGAATCCATTGTTATCTTGCCTAAAGCCTGATGGAATCCATTGTTATCTTGCCTAAAGCCTGATGGAATCCATTGTTATCTTGCCTAAAGCCTGATGGAATCCATTGTTATCTTGCCTCAAGCCTGATGGAATCCATTGTTATCTTGCCTAAAGCCTGATGGAATCCATTGTTATCTTGCCTAAAGCCTGATGGAATCCATTGTTATCTTGCCTAAAGCCTGATGGAATCCATTGTTATCTTGCCTAAAGCCTGATGGAATCCATTGTTATCTTGCCTCAAGCCTGATGGAATCCATTGTTATCTTGCCTCAAGCCTGATGGAATCCATTGTTATCTTGCCTAAAGCCTGATGGAATCCATTGTTATCTTGCCTAAAGCCTGATGGAATCCATTGTTATCTTGCCTAAAGCCTGATGGAATCCATTGTTATGTTGCCTAAAGCCTGATGGAATCCATTGTTATCTTGCCTCAAGCCTGATGGAATCCATTGTCATCTTGCCTCAAGCCTGATGGAATCCATTGTTATCTTGCCTCAAGCCTGATGGAATCCATTGTTATCTTGCCTCAAGCCTGATGGAATCCATTGTTATCTTGCCTCAAGCCTGATGGAATCCATTGTTATCTTGCCTAAAGCCTGATGGAATCCATTGTTATCTTGCCTAAAGCCTGATGGAATCCATTGTTATCTTGCCTAAAGCCTGATGGAATCCATTGTTATCTTGCCTAAAGCCTGATGGAATCCATTGTTATCTTGCCTAAAGCCTGATGGAATCCATTGTTATCTTGCCTAAAGCCTGATGGAATCCATTGTTATCTTGCCTCAAGCCTGATGGAATCCATTGTTATCTTGCCTCAAGCCTGATGGAATCCATTGTTATCTTGCCTAAAGCCTGATGGAATCCATTGTTATCTTGCCTAAAGCCTGATGGAATCCATTGTTATCTTGCCTAAAGCCTGATGGAATCCATTGTTATCTTGCCTAAAGCCTGATGGAATCCATTGTTATCTTGCCTCAAGCCTGATGGAATCCATTGTTATCTTGCCTCAAGCCTGATGGAATCCATTGTTATCTTGCCTAAAGCCTGATGGAATCCATTGTTATCTTGCCTAAAGCCTGATGGAATCCATTGTTATCTTGCCTAAAGCCTGATGGAATCCATTGTTATGTTGCCTAAAGCCTGATGGAATCCATTGTTATCTTGCCTCAAGCCTGATGGAATCCATTGTCATCTTGCCTCAAGCCTGATGGAATCCATTGTTATCTTGCCTCAAGCCTGATGGAATCCATTGTTATCTTGCCTCAAGCCTGATGGAATCCATTGTTATCTTGCCTCAAGCCTGATGGAATCCATTGTTATCTTGCCTCAAGCCTGATGGAATCCATTGTCATCTTGCCTCAAGCCTGATGGAATCCATTGTTATCTTGCCTCAAGCCTGATGGAATCCATTGTTATCTTGCCTCAAGCCTGATGGAATCCATTGTCATCTTGCCTCAAGCCTGATGGAATCCATTGTTATCTTGCCTCAAGCCTGATGGAATCCATTGTTATCTTGCCTCAAGCCTGATGGAATCCATTGTCATCTTGCCTCAAGCCTGATGGAATCCATTGTTATCTTGCCTCAAGCCTGATGGAATCCATTGTTATCTTGCCTAAAGCCTGATGGAATCCATTGTCATCTTGCCTCAAGCCTGATGGAATCCATTGTTATCTTGCCTCAAGCCTGATGGAATCCATTGTTATCTTGCCTAAAGCCTGATGGAATCCATTGTTATCTTGCCTAAAGCCTGATGGAATCCATTGTTATCTTGCCTCAAGCCTGATGGAATCCATCGTTATCTTGCCTCAAGCCTGATAGAATCCATTGTTATCTTGCCTCAAGCCTGATGGAATCCATCGTTATCTTGCCTCAAGCCTGATGGAATCCATTGTTATCTTGCCTAAAGCCTGATGGAATCCATCGTTATCTTGCCTCAAGCCTGATGGAATCCATTGTTATCTTGCCTCAAGCCTGATGGAATCCATTGTCATCTTGCCTCAAGCCTGATGGAATCCATTGTTATCTTGCCTCAAGCCTGATGGAATCCATCGTTATCTTGCCTAAAGCCTGATGGAATCCATTGTTATCTTGCCTAAAGCCTGATGGAATCCATTGTTATCTTGCCTCAAGCCTGATGGAATCCATTGTTATCTTGCCTAAAGCCTGATGGAATCCATTGTTATCTTGCCTAAAGCCTGATGGAATCCATTGTTATCTTGCCTCAAGCCTGATGGAATCCATTGTCATCTTGCCTCAAGCCTGATGGAATCCATTGTTATCTTGCCTAAAGCCTGATGGAATCCATTGTTATCTTGCCTCAAGCCTGATGGAATCCATTGTTATCTTGCCTAAAGCCTGATGGAATCCATTGTTATCTTGCCTAAAGCCTGATGGAATCCATTGTTATCTTGCCTAAAGCCTGATGGAATCCATTGTTATCTTGCCTCAAGCCTGATGGAATCCATTGTCATCTTGCCTAAAGCCTGATGGAATCCATTGTTATCTTGCCTAAAGCCTGATGGAATCCATTGTTATCTTGCCTCAAGCCTGATGGAATCCATTGTTATCTTGGCTAAAGCCTGATGGAATCCATTGTTATCTTGCCTAAAGCCTGATGGAATCCATCGTTATCTTGCCTCAAGCCTGATGAAATCCATTGTCATCTTGCCTAAAGCCTGATGGAATCCATTGTTATCTTGCCTAAAGCCTGATGGAATCCATTGTTATCTTGCCTCAAGCCTGATGGAATCCATTGTCATCTTGCCTAAAGCCTGATGGAATCCATTGTTATCTTGGCTAAAGCCTGATGGAATCCATTGTTATCTTGCCTAAAGCCTGATGGAATCCATTGTTATCTTGCCTAAAGCCTGATGGAATCCATTGTTATCTTGCCTAAAGCCTGATGGAATCCATTGTTATCTTGCCTAAAGCCTGATGGAATCCATTGTTATCTTGCCTAAAGCCTGATGGAATCCATTGTTATCTTGCCTCAAGCCTGATGGAATCCATTGTTATCTTGCCTAAAGCCTGATGGAATCCATTGTTATCTTGCCTAAAGCCTGATGGAATCCATTGTTATCTTGCCTAAAGCCTGATGGAATCCATTGTTATCTTGCCTAAAGCCTGATGGAATCCATTGTTATCTTGCCTCAAGCCTGATGGAATCCATTGTTATGTTGCCTAAAGCCTGATGGAATCCATTGTTATGTTGCCTAAAGCCTGATGGAATCCATTGTTATCTTGCCTGAAGCCTGATGGAATCCATTGTTATCTTGCCTAAAGCCTGATGGAATCCATTGTTATCTTGCCTAAAGCCTGATGGAATCCATTGTTATCTTGCCTAAAGCCTGATGGAATCCATTGTTATCTTGCCTAAAGCCTGATGGAATCCATTGTTATGTTGCCTAAAGCCTGATGGAATCCATTGTTATCTTGCCTAAAGCCTGATGGAATCCATTGTTATGTTGCCTAAAGCCTGATGGAATCCATTGTTATCTTGCCTAAAGCCTGATGGAATCCATTGTTATCTTGCCTCAAGCCTGATGGAATCCATTGTTATCTTGCCTAAAGCCTGATGGAATCCATTGTTATCTTGCCTAAAGCCTGATGGAATCCATTGTTATGTTGCCTAAAGCCTGATGGAATCCATTGTTATCTTGCCTCAAGCCTGATGGAATCCATTGTTATCTTGCCTCAAGCCTGATGGAATCCATTGTTATCTTGCCTAAAGCCTGATGGAATCCATTGTTATCTTGCCTAAAGCCTGATGGAATCCATTGTTATCTTGCCTCAAGCCTGATGGAATCCATTGTTATGTTGCCTAAAGCCTGATGGGATCCATTGTTATCTTGCCTAAAGCCTGATGGAATCCATTGTTATCTTGCCTAAAGCCTGATGGAATCCATTGTTATCTTGCCTAAAGCCTGATGGAATCCATTGTTATCTTGCCTAAAGCCTGATGGAATCCATTGTTATCTTGCCTCAAGCCTGATGGAATCCATTGTTATCTTGCCTAAAGCCTGATGGAATCCATTGTTATCTTGCCTAAAGCCTGATGGAATCCATTGTTATCTTGCCTAAAGCCTGATGGAATCCATTGTTATCTTGCCTAAAGCCTGATGGAATCCATTGTTATCTTGCCTAAAGCCTGATGGAATCCATTGTTATCTTGCCTAAAGCCTGATGGAATCCATTGTTATCTTGCCTAAAGCCTGATGGAATCCATTGTTATCTTGCCTAAAGCCTGATGGAATCCATTGTTATCTTGCCTAAAGCCTGATGGAATCCATTGTTATCTTGCCTAAAGCCTGATGGAATCCATTGTTATCTTGCCTAAAGCCTGATGGAATCCATTGTTATCTTGCCTAAAGCCTGATGGAATCCATTGTCATCTTGCCTCAAGCCTGATGGAATCCATTGTTATCTTGCCTAAAGCCTGATGGAATCCATTGTTATCTTGCCTAAAGCCTGATGGAATCCATTGTTATCTTGCCTAAAGCCTGATGGAATCCATTGTTATCTTGCCTAAAGCCTGATGGAATCCATTGTTATCTTGCCTCAAGCCTGATGGAATCCATTGTTATCTTGCCTAAAGCCTGATGGAATCCATTGTTATCTTGCCTAAAGCCTGATGGAATCCATTGTTATCTTGCCTAAAGCCTGATGGAATCCATTGTTATCTTGCCTAAAGCCTGATGGAATCCATTGTTATCTTGCCTAAAGCCTGATGGAATCCATTGTTATCTTGCCTAAAGCCTGATGGAATCCATTGTTATCTTGCCTAAAGCCTGATGGAATCCATTGTTATCTTGCCTAAAGCCTGATGGAATCCATTGTTATGTTGCCTAAAGCCTGATGGAATCCATTGTTATCTTGCCTCAAGCCTGATGGAATCCATTGTTATCTTGCCTCAAGCCTGATGGAATCCATTGTTATCTTGCCTAAAGCCTGATGGAATCCATTGTTATCTTGCCTAAAGCCTGATGGAATCCATTGTTATCTTGCCTCAAGCCTGATGGAATCCATTGTTATGTTGCCTAAAGCCTGATGGGATCCATTGTTATCTTGCCTAAAGCCTGATGGAATCCATTGTTATCTTGCCTAAAGCCTGATGGAATCCATTGTTATCTTGCCTAAAGCCTGATGGAATCCATTGTTATCTTGCCTAAAGCCTGATGGAATCCATTGTTATCTTGCCTCAAGCCTGATGGAATCCATTGTTATCTTGCCTAAAGCCTGATGGAATCCATTGTTATCTTGCCTAAAGCCTGATGGAATCCATTGTTATCTTGCCTAAAGCCTGATGGAATCCATTGTTATCTTGCCTAAAGCCTGATGGAATCCATTGTTATCTTGCCTAAAGCCTGATGGAATCCATTGTTATCTTGCCTAAAGCCTGATGGAATCCATTGTTATCTTGCCTAAAGCCTGATGGAATCCATTGTTATCTTGCCTAAAGCCTGATGGAATCCATTGTTATCTTGCCTAAAGCCTGATGGAATCCATTGTTATCTTGCCTAAAGCCTGATGGAATCCATTGTTATCTTGCCTAAAGCCTGATGGAATCCATTGTTATCTTGCCTAAAGCCTGGTGGAATCCATTGTTGGTGTCATTCCTCAAAAGGTGGACTTCAGACCAACGGGATAAACGTTTAATTAACGTTACAATTATAACTGCCATGTACTCGGCTTATTTGTAATAATATAGTCCATTTTATTCTAGGCATATTATCGTAACTCAAACATTGAATTCACTGTAGCAGACAAGTTGTAAGTGACAATCACAAGGTTACAAGACAGGTAATATTACAATGGCATAATCACAATCCAGCCTTTGTGTTTCGAAGTCTGTTCAAACGCATTTATTGACATATACTTTAAGTTATTACACTTGAAAAATACAAGTCCAGAAAAAATACATGCGCGTTTTTCCCCTCTAGTTTGTTGGAGGGGGGATAGGGTAATGGGGGTGATCGTCAAGGTCATTTAACTGATCAAATGCATTTATTGGCATTTATTGCATTTTTGACTTGATATATTATTATTATATTGAATTATTATTATTATATTTTATTATTATTATTATTATTATTATATTTTATAATATATTCCCGCTTTCCCCTCTAGTTCTGTCCACGGTGCAGGAGGAGGGGGACGCTGGGGGTGAGGGGGGCGAGGGGGGCGTGGTGGCTGGCCCCGGATCGCTCCAGGTAGTGGCGCTCAGAGACGGTCTGGCTCAGCAAGTGGACTACACCGGTCTGGATCAGGCCGCCAAGGAGAGAGTCCTGGCTGACCTCCTCGTCAAGTCCGCCGTCAGCTACGCCCTGGATCGGCAGAAGAAGGTCAGTGGAAGCGGTCAGGGGTCAAAGGTCAAGGTCGTGAGGCGTATTGGCTAGGTCATATATTGGGAACATACTTGGATGGAGACGGTTGTGGATTGTCCGCCAGGAGTTACGGCTGCGAGGATCCTTGATTTGTCAATGTTATTTAAGGACTGGTGACCTTGATTAGCAAGCTCCCCGCACGGCGGCGCTACGCAAGCTCCGCTTTTACCGTTGCTGTCGGCCAGGGGCAAATTTCAAGAATCTCGAAAAACGGTCAAATCAGCTGTAATTTCTTGTAACATTATAATTTTTAAGGATAAAACATAAAAATAACGAGCTTTGTGTATTTAATACAGCCCAAAAACATCTGGTACTCTTTCGAAAAAGTTATATTTGTGGCTGAACTCTTTTTTTTCTATCACCTGATACCGCGGGTTATAAGGCTTAGGCAGGGTCCCTTGGCACTAATTTGTAGAAATATGCGCCGTATTTTTCCTATCATTTGCGGCGACAACAGAACTATAATGGAGCCCTAGCGGAGTAACTCGAAGGCAGAAAGTGCTTGATTAGACGCAGTCTGTGATTCCGCCTGACCGTGTGGTTGAGCTATAATGGTGGCAAATACTCCACTATGTTAGACTTTCATTCAATGAACCAATGTCAACACAACCAGCTATTTAATAACTCCTACCTCATAGCTCGTGGATCTTATTTCAGAATTCTTTTGAGATCTCAGCTTGCTGAGGCAAATCATAATCCACATCATAATGCACCCAGACAAAACGATAGTCAATCTCCTGTCCGAATGCTCTCGGTTGAGTTACTGAATTTTTACACTTTACTTGTGTGATCTGTTTTCAAAACCAATATTTTCGTATAATTTGAAACGAGTGTATGGCGAAAAAAAAATTGGTTCATAATGATATATATTAAGGTACAACTATTATGATCGGTTTAATGGCTTGTTTGTTCCGGCTTTCATGGCCTTCAGTCTGTGGAGGGGGCTCTCTGGTGTAGTGGTTAGCGCCCTAGACCGCAGATCAATAGGTCCTGGGTTCAAATCCGGGCTCGGGCACCTAATCTGGGGCATGGTTCTTTCCTTCATCCTTCATCGTCCTTGGCCCAATTCAGCCTTTATGTGCACAGAAGCGGCCTAAAACACCAACATTTCATTTCAGTCCGTGGAGGTTTTGACGGACGGTGACCCTCTCTCCAGCCGATACCCCGACAGCTCTGTCTCCACGGACGCTGTCCCCGGAAGTGACCCCGCCGCTCCTGTGACTGCCGCTCAGAGGTCATTCGAGGCGACCATCGCTGAGTTCAGCATCGCGGACGCCGTCCAGGTGAGATCGGTAGCCATCCTGTGACGTCACAGAGGTTCCATGGTGTGACGTCACACAGGGTTCAATGGTGTGACCATACAGGTTCCATGGTGTGACGTCAAAGAGGTTCCATGGTGTGACGTCACAGATGGTGCATGGTGTGACATCACACAACGTTCATGTTAGTTTCCATCGTGACAGAAGGGGCATATTTTAGGTTCCATTGTGTGACGTCACAGAGGGTTCACGTTATTAGGTTCCACTGTATGACGTCACAGAGAGCGTATATTATTAGGTTTCATTGTGGCAGAAGGTGCATATTTTAGGTTCCATTGTGTAGAACATTTAAGGTATAAGGTAGATACCCCCGCCCCCCCCCCCCCAACAAATTATAGACTCGTTAGCATTGTCTGTTATGGGATTTCAAAGTATTCAACCAATTTTTTTCCGAAAAACAAGACTGTTAAGACTGTTAAACACCTTGAAATTTTGCGCAAGGAGTACTTTGTTATATCCTTACGAGAATACTACAAGAATATTTATAGGTCACCAAGCCGACCGGCGTGATCAATGATTTTCATTTACCGTGCACTGAGAATATGAATACTAAATAACCGGGAATTGGGAAATCTCCAATTTATATCAGGTATCCGCCCCTTCCGTTGTATGCGGGAAGATCTGCAATTACTTCGTCGTTACCTGGGAATAAATACATTTATTCTTCGTGAACTTCTTTGGGAAGACGACCCCCTCCCTCCCCCCCACACACACACTAAAGTCTAACATAGACGCAACAAGTGACCTTTTTTATTGAATGGTTATACTAAAGTTTCATGCTTTCGCCGTGTGGTGTATACGAGAATGCCACCGCTTACTCGTTGCTACCAACGGAGGATTCTTGATTTTAGTTTAACAGTCAGTTTGCAACGCAGTGTCTATTTGCCCCCCCCCCTCCCCCCTCCCGTGTCTTATAGAATTTGACGTTGGAATCGTCGCCTTATACCTATGGCAGTAGCGTTTGCAGAAAGTGTTCAGAAAGGAGGGAACACAATAACTTGTTTCATAAAGAGACGTAGGTGACCGTGGTGCACAGAAAGGGGGGGGGCGGTAAGGTATATCGTAGGGTCTCAAACTGGGGGCACATGCCCTCTGCGCCCCCCCCCCCCTCCCCCTGGACACGATCATGTAGGGAGGGTGTCCAGGAGGGGGGTATGCCCCCTGTGCCCCCCTGGATTGCTTTGTGAATTTAACCCGATAGCGTGACCTTAAGTACCCAGTAGTAATTTCTGCTTTTTAGTGCAGGGGACAAAATAAGGTGTAAATTACATGTGGGTATATATGGTGGTCTCCAAATACCAGTCAGACGAAGGAATGCATTACTATCACAAATCAGCAATTCAGATGACGCGAGCGGAAAAAGTCTGTCCCAAGTTTAAGCTAAGACACGGCACGTGAGTTATCGATCTGAAAATTCTGATATCACCCACAGACCGATCAAACTTCTGTCACCACTCACAGACCGATCAAACTTCTGTCATCACCCACAGACCGATCCCACTTCTGTCATCACCCACAAACCGATCAAACTTCTGTCACCACTCACAGACCAATCCCACTTCTGTCACCACCCACAGACCGATCCCACTTCTGTCACCACCGACAGACCGATCCCACTTCTGTCATCACCCACAGACCGATCCCACTTCCGACATCACCCCCAGGCCGATCCCACTTCTGTCACCACCGACAGACCGATCCCACTTTTGACCCCACCCACAGACCGATCCCACTTCTGTCACCACCCACAGACCGATCCCACTTCTGTCACCACCGACAGACCGATCCCACTTTTGACCCCACCCACAGACCGATCCCACTTCTGTCACCACCCACAGACCGATCCCACTTCTGTCATCACCCACAGGCCGATCCCACTTCTGTCACCACCCACAGACCGATCCCACTTCTGTCATCACACACAGACCGATTCCACTTCTGACATCACCTACAGACCGATCCCACTTCTGTCACCACCCACAGACCGATCCCACTTCTGTCATCACCCACAGGCCGATCCCACTTCTGTCACCACCCACAGACCGATCCCACTTCTGTCATCACACACAGACCGATTCCACTTCTGACATCACCTACAGACCGATCCCACTTCTGTCACCACCCACAGACCGATCCCACTTCTGTCATCACCCACAGACCGATTCCACTTCTGTCACCACCCACAGACCGATCCCACTTCTGTCACCACCGACAGACCGATCCCACTTCTGACCCCACCCACAGGCCGATCCCACTTCTGTCACCACCCACAGACCGATCCCACTTCTGTCACCACCCACAGACCGATCCCACTTCTGTCACCACCCACAGACCGATCCCACTTCTCTTACCACCTGTACACAGGCCCTGACCGTAACTAAACAGCTCTGTGCGTGACCTGGCTCGGCCCCTGCTTACAACTGACTTGTGTTCCACTCCATTGAAAGAAGGCCTTTGACAGTCACAGGTCATTTATACATATTTTTCTCGTGCAGGTGTATATGAGTGGTATGTGATATACCAGCTTGACGCTCTCCCAGTGTTGAGCAAGAACGGTGACGAGTGGATTGGGTGGGTGGGGGTGGGGGGGGGGGGGGTGGTTGGATTTGGGTTGGGGTTGGTGTTGGGGAATAGGGGGGATGGGGGGGGGGGCGGGTAACAGAACAAAGCGACTTAGCCCAGCGCAACGAGTTATGGACCCGAGGGAGGGGGGCATGGGTGGGTGGGGGCGGGGGGGGGGGGGGCAGGTGGACGGGGCTTTAACAGAACACAAAACAGAAATACAGGGTTTAATGTTTACCTGTTTACCTTCTAAATAAATATTGCTTTCATGTCCGGACTGTCATTATTGCATTAGTAACCCACTAGAAACAGTCATACCGAGGCGAGGTATGTTTCGCCATGGAACTCATGGTCAACATTTACTTCACCTAAAGACTGGAATGGCTGCGGTATTCCTGTATATCACTTGGTGATCATTCCAACCGTTCGGTATACGTATTGATCCAGCAGCAGTCAACAACAACTTACAGTTATAGGCTACGAGCTTCCACAGGAGTCGGCACTCAAACCGTATGAAGAGTGCTCACACAGAACTGCGGCGTGTAACAAACGCTGACTGAATGTTGCCTGTTACGTCAAATACTGGATTAAGTGAGATTAGCGTGGGATTATCAGATTCCTTAATTGACGCTCCATGGAACACGAGTGTTTAATACGGACTGCTCTTGGCATGCCGTCATACCAAGGATCATGTCACGTGACATGAGTATGTTATGTGAATGAGATATATACGTACAAGCACATCCATTATAATTCTACTGTGCATTCGAACAGAGCCAGAGAGACCGCTGCTATGTCGTCAGATGAGGTGGTCCATCTTTCATGCTAGAGCCCGCGAAACGTATTATTGCATTAAACGTTTGGCGCGAGTAATGCGTGAGCTATTCTCAAACAATGGTTCGCCCTTACATGGAAGAATGGGCGGGACGGGGTTCATGGCTGGAAGCATACTCGTGACGTCATCCTAACGAGATTCATCGTTACAGGAAAAATCGTGTTGTGACGTCACGGAATAATACCAGTGCGGAATTGTTTGTTTTAACAGAACTACAGTACGGAACAAGATGATGTTCGGGCTGGTCATTTCCGAGATATTATTATACATTAATTCCATTGAAATTACCGGCTTTTCGTTGTGATTCTCAACTCAACGTGCCGTCTAACGGTGGAATAATGACCTTGACCTTGCTTGGCCGGGTGTCTATAATGACTGATGGTCAACATCGCCAATTAAAATACGTTACGGGGACTGGATGAATATAGCTGGTTCTGATTGAGTCGTTCTCCCTTAAGTTTGGCTCTCAACCTGCCAAGGGGCGATACAGACTGAAGACAGACATACTGGAAGTGTCAATAAACACAATTAATGACGTCATAGCCGAACAATGGACTATAATGATGTCTCTATAGCCGAGCAATGGGCTATAATGATGTCATAGCCGAGCAATGGGCTATAATGACGTCATAGTCGAGCAATGGACTATAGTGAAGTTATAGCCGGACAATGGACTATAATAACATTTGTGTTCAGTGCTTTCTCGTCGCTCTCTAACGAGTACCGTCTTGGCGAGAATCGCGCCATATATGCCATTGACAAGGTCAAGGACTTAATGTTGACCATAATCTGGCCCGGGGTGGGACTTCTCGCGAGACTTGATGTGGTCTGCCGCTAATCGATACCCGCGTGCTATGTGCGATGTCTTTCGCTGGATAGACACACAGATGTTTGTGTGGATATATGGCTTTTGGGCGTGATGTACTCATGTGGAGTGACGTATGGAGTGTTACTTTAAGTCTCTAAGTCACGTAAGCCGCGGAACACCAGCCACAGCCGCCAGGGGGCGCGAGTAGCCACGCCAGATGGCTCTCAAATAATAAAACACGGAATTGGTACACACCCGGAACGACTGCGTGAAACACGTGCACTGCAGTTATGAAGAGATAAAAAACATAAAAAATACAGGACCTGGAAAACTGTCTGAGGACTGGAGCCCGATACCGGAACACGATTATCACGTCAGACAAACGAGGCGACAAAAACACCGATATATATATATATTATATACAGAGACAGAACTCTATATAGAGATAAATACGGACGAGGTTATATATTGTATAACCGTAGAGTTGTGTGCTTGCTCGTGGATGTGGTATTGGATATAGACCGCGCATGACGCCCTTGTGAAACACTGCGAGCGGAATAAGATATTGAAGAAATTGTCAGTTGATATTGTAGTAAAATAACGGGTAGAATGTCAATTAAGAAACGGTAGAAATTTATTTAACCGACCAGCACAAGACGAAAGTGGCGCTTATTGTAAAAACATTATGACATTGGACAATAGAGCTGACATCATTGCTCTGACGTCACGCTCTGACGTCGCGCTACGGGAAGCAGGGAAGTTCCCCGGCAGCCTGTCAGTCTTTCAGCCCAACAGCCTAGTGCGCCAGAGACAGCGCTGAGCTAGCTGCCTATGTTGCCTCCCTGCCATCGGTGTCTGACTGTTGTTCGTCATGTACTGGACGTGGCTGCTGTCCGAGCGGGCCCCGAGTATTCTCATCATACGCGGCAATGAACCGCCCAACACTCGGTCCCGCCATGATGAGGATCACAAACCTAAACACCGAAAGCGACGAAAGAGTCCGAAAGGCGGATTACGCCAAGAAGACGGTCGTTGTATACCGGCTGTATCGAAGTGTTTTGATGAGCAGCCAAAGGGGGGTGAGAGCTCACACAGGGGTGAGAACGCTTGGGGCGCCCCTGGTGGGCATAGCCGCACCTCGTCACCCTTCCTGCCTCATATTGTATTCGTTGAGAGCCTAAAGGTGGCACAACTTCAGGTAAAGTGCCAAACTGTTGAGTCACAGCAATGTTTCTGGTGGACTGCTATTTGTAGGCCTACTGTTTTGGCCTGGCCTTAATTTGCTTGCATTCAGTTTTCTCCAATGTAATTGTCAAAATGAGCATGAAGTAATTAACATGCTTTAGTTATCTATTAAGAGGCAATACTGTTTATATTCTCCAAACAATATCGCTGTGTAAAAAAGAAAATAGCTAATAAGAGGCATTATTTTATTTTATTTTCATTACTTTATTGTTTACAGTCATTTCTGGAATCCCAAATGGCCGCTCCCACCCTGCACCTTCCCGGCATTCAACACGCGGCCCACGACAGCTTGAAGGGCAGAAAGGTGCCCGAGCACGCCGCAAGATCATTGGAAGGTCAGTGGTTCTCTTAGAGTTGGCGGTCGCGATGTGCACGTGACACGATAACAACGTTGAAGGGTCAATGTCCATTTTAAACCCCAATCGAAATCAAATCAGTGCATGGCTGTGGGAAAAGCCTCCGAGAGACCATGGTCTGCATGGTTGTTTAATCAGGCCGCTTTAACCAATTCTGCTCGATTTCTTCTTCTTTTTCGGTAACCGGCAAAGCAAGATTTTGTTTTTTTTAAACAAAATTCAGAGCGATATTATTTTTTACAAAAAAATCTTATATTCTATTTCTACAAAAAATATTCTCCCCCCTGAATATCAAAAATAATTCGTCCCTTATTAACCACCCGTAACCAATGTTGCTTCACGTATCCGACCATGTGTTCGCGCTACCAGGTTACATGCTGCATTCGCTAGACGTCGCTTCTCGTACCTCCGTTCAGACAGACTTACTCTCAAAGGAAGTGTGTCGAAGTCAGAGAATGTTCACGATACATACAAAATATAGACTATGCAAAGGGCGTGTAACCTATTCGCATGATGTTCCAGGCGATGGTGCAAGTTAGCAATTTAATGGCTGAAGTTACATGTAATGTAAACACAACCCTGGAGTCGAGTCTCGACAGCGGGCAGTGTCTGACTGACAACAGCTACATATGGGCCAGTAACGGTTATTTGTCTTTGTTGGGTTAGAAAACCAACTTTCTGACCACATTGAGGAAGATGAGGATGACGGTAAGCGTCTGTTGTGGTTCTAATTTCATGCCGCTTGGTGGCGCTGTCCTAGTATCAGCTGTACACAATTTCAACGAAAAAAAAAACGTCTCTCTCTTCACTCGCGTCTCTTATGCTCTTCATTCCCTAGTTTATGTTAGTTACTATTTTCATAACGTTTCTTCAACGGTCTGCCGGTGTATTGCAATATATATATATGTATATATGTGTGTGTATATATATAGAGGTTTCGCCCCTTCCACTTTCAATTGTGGAATAGCTTCAGTCTTCAGTATATATAACTCTATTGCATATTGTACCCTAGTCCTAACACCCTTGCATATAAATATTCATGAACATGAATGTAATCCACTTTAATGTGAGAAGTAAGAAGTAGTTGGTAATTGATCGTGTCTCGGTCAAGCCTTTGATACAAGCCGCGGTGCCGGACGCTGTGGCGCCTGCAATCCTCTAGATGAGGTCATGTATGCGAAAGAATTGTGGACTGACTGGTTCCCGGCCCCACACTAACATGGCCATACTGATGATTGGCTGGTTCCCGGCCCCACACTAACATGGCCAAACTGATGATTGGCTGGTTCCCGGCCCCACACTAACATGGCCATACTGATGATTGGCTGGTTCCCGGCCCCACACTAACATGGCCATACTGATGATTGGCTGGTTCCCGGCCCCGCACTAACATGGCCATACTGATGATTGGCTGGTTCCCGGCCCCACACTAACATTGCCATACTGATGATTGGCTGGTTCCCGGCCCCACACTAACATGGCCATACTGATGATTGGCTGGTTCCCGGCCCCACACTAACATGGCCATACTGATGATTGGCTGGTTCCGGGCCCCACACTAACATGGCCATACTGATGATTGGCTGGTTCCCGGCTCCACACTAACATGGCCATACTGATGATTGGCTGGTTCCCGGCCCCACACTAACATGGCCATACTGATGATTGGCTGGTTCCCGGCTCCGAGGTCGCAAGTTCATTTTCTGTGGATTGGATGGTTCCCGGCCCCACTCCAGCAGGTCCATTTTGTAAACTGCCTGGTTCTCGGCCACACGCCAACAAGTCCGTTCGGTGAACTGACTTGTTCCCGGCCCAACGCTAGCAAGTCCATTCTGTGAACTGCCTGGTTCTCGGCCGCACTCTAGCAGGTCCATGCTATGAACTGGCTGGTTCCCGGCTCCAAGCTATCAAATTTATTCTGTGAACTGCCTGGTTCTCCGCCAATCATGCGGCCTACGTCACTGTGCTGACGTCATGGTGTGGCGGTGTTTTTGCTGTTTATATATTTGTGGCCATAGCCTTTGAGCTCGATGCGCTGGCCACAAACTTCCTATGATTCGCTGTAATGCTCAATGTTCTTCTACGTGTAATAAATTCTGTGTTACATCGATACCTTTTGTTAGTCCCCTTGTCGGCTTATTCTAGAATCATTTCCTGCTGTTTGTTTCTACATGTATCCCATACTCGCCCGCTTCTCTAGGCCATCCACAGAGATCCTATATTATAATTCTCGTATTACTTACCATTCTGCCATGGCGTATAACAACTCCACACATATCCCAGTCTCAATTCTCTCCATTACATTCAAATAATAGACAATAATCATAGAAGAACGTTTGTATTTATCACTGTCTGGTCAACTACGTCTTCTTTTGATGTGTGAAACGAACGCAGTACAGTAGAAGATTATTATTGTTGTCATGATGTTGATATATTTCGTTTATTCAATATATATCAAACTTATTTTAACTTAAAAGAGTTGAAAGTGAAAGTAATAGTACACAATTATTCATTCCTGTATCTATCTATTAAAATGTTAATTGTATTATGTTGTACAGTTTGAATATTAATATATTTTTTCCGTGTCCTGTCCCTAGCCCGGGTTAGGGTCTGGCCCGAGACCGTCGGTCACAAAGAGTATGTCGGCAGAGTGGCTGTCGTGGCTATGCGAGACACTGTCAGCTCTACGGGGTCACAGCCCCCCACGAGCCAGGGCACCCACCCCAGCCACCCCCAGGCCCACCCCAGCCACCCCCAGGCCCACCCCAGCCACCCCCAGGCCCACCCCAGCCACCCCCAGACCCACCCCAGCCACTCCAGCTACCCCCAGACCCACCCACGGACCCACCCCCACCCCCACCCCCCCTCACAGCCAGGCCTAGGTCCTTCACACGACGCCACTCACCAGGCGGCGCCACTGACGCCAATCACGGACAAGGATGAGGATGACGTCACGACGGGATCGAGGTCACGTGGGGGTCAGCGTCAAGGTCAGAGTGAGGTGCCGGTGCTGCCCCCTATAGTCCACGATCGTCTAGGTCCCGGTGTACAGCAAGAACTGGCCAATCAGCAGAGAGGTGAGGGCTAACTTTTACGCCCAGAACTATATCCCTCCCCATCCATATTTTCCATCAAAAGTCGAACATGTTTGGCTTATTAGATCATGGCGAAAGATACGAGTACACCTAAGTTCCGTAAAGTTAAACAATAGACACCTCAGGCAATGTGTCCTGTATATTTGTAAATAAAATGGCGTACAGGTGGAATATTGCTGTATGAGCAGCTTTCATTTTTCTTTCCACAATCGTTAATCCGTGATATGTTTTCCTTCAATTCAACTTGACATAACGCTCATATGCAACTATAATATTAAATTCTTATACAATCGGAGCTAAATTTCAATAAATGTTATTAACATCCGCACTGACTCACTTCCCATGTTTCCATAGAAACGCTCAGCATCCACCTACCCCAGGTTAGCGTTCAGCCCCCCACCCCCCAGCACTCCACCCTGACCGACCGGGGCGCCGCCACGCGACCAACCAGAGTACCACACGCCGTGGGAGAGTGTTCCGAGGCAGACGGTGAGAATTAATGGCGTACGAATGTGTCGTCCTCTTTCGAAAAGAGCACCCACTCCATTATGTCTACTGGCTTGTTCTCTGTGACACAGTTCACTAGATAGTCCAGATAGATGTAACAGTTGTCAATCACTCTATTTAGCTTTATTCAGTGCGGATGCGGAGGACTTCTGTGACGTCCCTGGCTATGGTTTCAATATTACACATTTGGATTGAGAGAATCAGTGTGACGTCACTCTTCCTACGATTTCCATATTTAGATCAACATTTGGATTGGGTGGATCAGTGTGACGTCATCCTGACTATAATTTCTATATTTATATTCATATTTGGATTGGGCGAATCAGTGTGACGTCACAATGACTATATTCAGACACAACTTTACCTCTGTAGTCTTCACTCCCTGACACTCATTCACTCAAGTCACTCCTTGTGTCGACATTACTCCGTTTAGAAGAAGGAAAGCACGACATAAAAAACACTTCTACGAAAATTGAGAAGGGCCATCGGGAGTTGGCACCGACACAGGCCAAGGGACAAGTGAGTGTCTCTCAGCGGAAGAGGGAACGAGCGGAGAAGAAGGTCAAGAAACCCACCACCAAGAGCGTAGTTAATACCGTGAGCGGTACGTCAGGAGGTAGGTCACGTGTCCGACAGCCTCCCCCCACCCCCGCCTCTCCCCTCCCCATTCCCCCTTCCCGCCCCTCCCCCCTCCCCCTCGCCCTCCCCCTCCCCCGCCCTTTTCCCCCCAGTAGCACATCCCCCGGACACCAGGTGGCATCAATAAAAGGCAACATTTATTCAACCGGCCTCAACATTTTTTGTTGACATGAGACTACGGGAGTGACGAGAAAAAATGGCAGATGGCAACGTGACCTGCCTTAATAATAGTCCATAAAGCAGAATAATTTTGCCAACCCTCGATAAGTTACTTGGCTAAAAATAGTTATTAGATTTCATATAACAAAGGCTTCTGTACCAGTTATTATTTAAAAATACACTTTTTCTGTATATCTCCATGTTTTGTAAAATCCCCCCCACCCCGCCCCCCTCTCCACCAACCCCCGATCTGGCGGTGTTAGTATCTATGACACATATTGCGCCAGATGAGTAAATTATCGTTTTACTGTGTGGCGGGACAAGTCTAGACGAGTATCTCTCTGCAATAATGATGTTGTGCACAGTGATTGACAAAAAAAACAGTCAAAAAATGCCTTCTCGGATCATATAAACATATCGCTTAAAAAGCACAATAACGCTATTATTCAACATTTTAGTAACGATTGTTTTGCTCTGTAGGCCTGACGCTGGCTCTGGGATCTCCGCTAGGGGGCAGCATGGAGAGTCTGGCCTCGGAAGCCTTCCCTAGTCCCCAATCCAGCCTTGACCGACGCTCACAGAAGAATAGTTTCCGCGGCCGAGCGTTGCGTGTCTCAGGCCCTCCCAGCGACACCCAACGATCGGTCCCCATCAAGTCCCCAGTCGATGGTATGTACGGACGCTTAGAAACGGAACAGTATTAGCAGATAGAGTCTGCACTTATTGTAAACAAATGGATATTGTAGTACCATGCCTTAGGAACGTTCATCGTATGCAAGATGAACGCATTCCTAAGGATGTGCTTTAGGGTGAACTCGCCGACTGCAAAAGGCCAACTGGACGGTCAAAGCTTAGGTTTAAGGATGTTTGTAAGCGGGACATGAAGGCTTTCGGCATTGATCCAGATTCTTGGGAGGATCTGGCATCCCAAAAGAGGGGATGGGCACGTGTCGTGTGTGACGGAATGGCCCACCACGACGGGCACAAACCTGGGTCTATCGACAGGTCACCTTTGCGATGACTGTGGTAAGCTCTGTCGAGCAAAGATAGCCTTATTCAGTCATAAGCGCAAATGCCGTGTTACAAATCGTATAACTTAAACCAAAACAAAGCTGCAAAGCCATCGTATTCCGCAGACGAACGGATGCCAACTATAGTACCATGCCTTGTTGTGTTGCCCGCGCCATGGAGATATCACATATCAAATATACATAGAAAGCACTTTTTGGAATCCACTATGCAACCTTTGAAGATTTTTTAATGACTTGTACCAACATTATAACTCAAAGGAATTTGGCAATTAATAATTTACACTGTCAGAATATTTTTGCTAAATACTTGATAGTTTATTGTGTATGATGAACATTTGTTTATTCATCCTGTATTTCGTTTGCATGGATTCGTTTTTATGGTGTACTTTAGGCCTGATGGGCTGGGAAGCGGT
Organism: Arenicola marina; assembly: GCA_964019135.1. NCBI lineage: Eukaryota > Metazoa > Annelida > Polychaeta > Arenicolidae > Arenicola > Arenicola marina. The sequence continues at coordinate 31,059,114 of OZ025265.1, forward strand.
AATGAATAAATCCCACAAATCCCATACAGGCGCTGTCATCAGTGATGTAACATTAAAGCAGTGACATACAATCATTGATTAAAGTTACTATTTAAACAAAGTGTAAACAAGGGAACCGCGATAGGACCGCCTGAACTAATCTTCTGATTGGCTTAGAATCACAGATTACCATCGAGGCATTCAGACGGGATTCAGATGGGATTCAAATAGGATTCAGATAGAATTCAGATGGGATTCACTTTATTGAACTTGAAAAGTTTCATCTACGGGAATTACATAAAGAGTGCTTTCGAACTTTTAACAAAAATCGTTCCTGGGTGTTGTGATCCAGATGGTGTGAGGCGGCCGAGGGGCACCCGGATTCTGGCCCCGGGCGGCGAGATCGTCCAGATCGGCGGAACCGTGGCTCCCTGGACCGATCCAGATGAGGGGGATGCCATCCGGACCATGGTGGAATGCAACGCCAACGGTAGCTACGGGATGGTTGTCAGGGACGCCACATGGTTGTCAGGGACGCCACATGGTTGTCAGAGATGCTGCATGGTAGCTAAGGAGGCCAACTGGTTGCCGGGGACACCACTTGGTTGTCAGGGACGCCAGATGGTTGTCACGGACGCTACATGGTTGTCAATGACGCTACATGGTAGTCAGAGACGCCAAATGGTTCACAGGGAAGCTACATGGTTGTTAGGGACCACGACAAGAGTGTGACGTCACACGGAGGCTATTACACTACGGTCTGGGCCGACACCACCTGGCGATGCAGCTTTTCTGGCCTTGTTGTGTCAGCTTACATCCTACACTTTACACTTACATCGGTACCCGACTGTTGTGCTTTTTTGTATGCCACATAGTGACTTATCGTATAGCAGCTCTAACTGTTTAGATTTAGTTTCCTTCCACGTTGCTTTCTACTCTAGAAGAATAGTGTTACACCTCATGCTTAACGTTTATTTGGAGTGTCTAGATTTAGTTCTTGCTTTCATTTCATGTTATCTGTTTTATGCTTTAGTGTGTTCATTTTCACCTGAACGTTCATTAGCGGTGTAACTTGACCTTAAAGACCCCTTCCAGGCCACTTGATTGCGAGCTCAAGATCATCGAAGGCCTCCCGGAAGTCGGCACAAAGTCACCACGCATGCGCAAGCAGTCACGAGGGCAGTCGGGCACCTTCGGCCACTTCCGATAAAACCGGAAATGCGTCAGAAGCCGATTCAGATGTTGACCAGCCGAAACGTTCAGACGACTCTGTGACATCTCTTATAATTGAGGTTCCCACAGGCGGCGGGTACTCGGATGAGCAAGTCGAGAACGAGGCTGAGGATTCGGTGGCTGATCACGTGCTATCATCACAAGGCGGGAGTGCCCGGTCTGACCCCAATGGCGACCAATGGAGTCCGCGCTCTCGTAACTCTCGTCTAGAGCGACTCTCGCGGGACCAGGATTCTCTCCGTGGCTTTGTCCTTCCGGTACCCGGTACCAGGTCGGCGTCCGTGGATCCCGAAAGTTGTCGGTCTCAAGGCGAGGATGATGAAGCGCCGCTAGCGTCTGATCCGGCAGTATCATATCGAAGTCCCTCGGTAGATGGCACCACTGCGGAGAGTGAAACAATAGGTGAAACTATAGCAGAGTCAACTCTTGTGCCTTCAGAAGGTATGATGCGTGAATCGGTGCGACAGTTATTGCGCCAATGCTACTCAGAACACGTGCTTTGTATTCAACCCATTGAGGATGTTACCTGTCGGTTGTTGGACATTGGAGAACATGTAGTTTATTTCTGAATCTCCACTGTTTCATTTTCTCTATTTTTGACAAGTTGAGTAGCAAAACATATAAATTTTGTATTTAGTATCCTCACTTTCACCATTTCTTTGGCTATGCCAACGCTTGATATATTATGTGGTTTCTGTTCTATACTTTTTTTTCTGCAAATGTGCTCCCTATCCTGTATTCAACTTTCCCTTTTATTTTCACAGACAAAACTAAACATGTATCATATGGGTGTCCCTTTACAACTTTATTACCATGCGGTGGACCCATAAGGCGAACGTGGGTGGGGGGGGGGGCGGTGATGGGGGGTGTTGGGGCAGAGGTGTTGGGTCATGAAGATTCAGGCTCCTATATTTCCGATGACTTGACAAGGTCTTGTGTAAGTTACCTTATCTTAACTTTTTTTTATCGAGTTCACGTAAATAAAACATGCTTTATTAAACTCACTAATATTTGTTGGTGTATGACACTAAAGATGGAGACTTTGACGAGACTTCCAACATGTCTGCCGATGAGAAGCGTTTGATCAATGCGCTCAGCGACCACGCACATCGGATAGCGGAAGTGGTCCTCAACCAACCGGGCACAGGTCATGACCTTGTAAAGGACGCACAGGTAGGGACGCTCCCCTTGTCCGCACTGTTTTGACCTAGTTAACAATTACTGTAGTAATAACACTCGTCTGTATGGAGACTGAACTAATGACCTAATAATAAACTAATAACTGTGAGTGATTGCTGTGAATAATCTGCTTGCTGACTTGAAGTGTGGCTGTGAGATCTCTAGGTGTTCGCGAGCTACGAATTTGTATTTAAGTTAGCTAAGTTGGAATCTTCTAAAATGTGGTGTTTCTTAGCTAAGATAATGTGTGTAAGATGAATCAATGCTAGATGAATCGTTCTGTTCTGTGTGTTAGTCGCTTAGTTACCTAATCCTTTCCGGGGAACAAGAATATTGTTCATTTTGACTTTCTGCAATGTGCTCATTGTATGAACATAATCAAGGCAATCGGACCTTCAACGGTTTACGGGTTTTCCTCGGCAGGCAGTGCTGAATTAGAGCTCCGTGGTACATTATGAATAGCCTATGTAGTTTGCTATAATATGACTAAGCATTAATTTGAACTTTGGTTCTACGTACACTACTGTGATCTTCATGACAACTGACGATAGTGTATTGTCAGTATGCCAGGTTAATATTGCCAAGTAGATCATCACTTAATGCGCATGCGCCTGCTTCATCACCCGTTGCCATGGCTGCGACTGTCTGGTCCAGACTGCGGTGTGTTTGTGGGGACCCCCCCGGTCTGGTGAGGTGAGCCTCGGGGGTGCCACCCCCACAGGTCACGAGGGTATATCTGATGTGAGGCACGACGTGCGGCGAGCACCATCCTCCCCCGCTCTATAAATGTTTTATTCTGTGTGACGCTTGTCTCTCCTATTCTTGTAAACTCTTGTAAAGATTTATGGTTTACCTTTTTCACTGCACAAATCAATAATAACCAGAGTACATAGCATGGGGCGGCCATGTTGTTTTGCTACGGGCGGCCATGTTGTTTTACTGCTGGCGGCCATGTTGTTTTACTGCTGGCGGCCATGTTTTTTTTTGCTGCTGGCGGCCATGTTGTTTTGCTGCGGGAGGCCATGTTGTTTTACTGCTGGCAATTCGGCAATGCGAGTGTCATGTAGTCATGTAGCTTCGATTTTTTAAAGAATAAAAATGAATAGTTTACATGGAAGGGCTACTTCACAACGTATCATATAGAGAGGGTGTCCGACAACGTCACTCCTTCGACACTAATTATTCTAAGCCTTGCAGGTATCTTTATAGTAAGGGGCGACGTCTAAACTGTCATCAATTTGACATAATTCCACACCGCAGCATAATTCACGGTGCCGTGTGCATTGGCTGCCTATTCGAGGAAACAAAACCGTATTAATAACATAACGTCAACCCTTTAATCAGCATATTTAAAGTCATTTAACATAATCAAAATTCTTCGTCCAAACTTCAGCGTACTGAACTGCGTCAGCCAAGGACGCGCATTGTGTTTTTTAAAGTGCACTGTTTAACCCGCATTACAGCGATCTTTGCCCTATGGTTGCATGCCTCTTTTATATGTGTATCAAATATATCATTTAACGTTGTATGCTCTTGTTTTAGTCATGCATCGATTGTATTATAACATATTGTATGCCATTCAGCTTTACATATGCTACAATGTTGCATGTCTCTATGTGCACCGTAATATTTTCTTGTCACATTTATATTGGTGGTCGGTTTAAACGGGTGGCCAGTTTAAACGCGTGGCCGATTTAAATGGATAGCTGGTTTAAACGGGTGGCCGGTTAATACGGGTGGCCGGTTAATACGGGTAGCCGGTTTACATAGGTGACCGGTTTAAACGGATGGCCGGTTTAAACGGATGGTCGGTTTAAACGGGTGGCCAGTTTAAACGCGTGGCCTGTTTAAATGGATAGCCGGTTTAAACGGATGGCCGGTTAATGCGGGTGGCCGGTTTAAATAGGTGACCGGTTTAAACGGATGGCCGGTTTAAACGGATGGCCGGTTTAAACGGGTAGCCGGTTTAAACGGGTGGCCGGCATATGAAGTATGGAGCTTGTATGCAAGGAATTAATTCGATATTCCCTCGATTTATCGAGATTTCCCTTTCGCACTTTTTTTTACAACTTCTTATATTACGTGCATTACTTTTAATGCGTCAGTAAAATTGCTGAATCGACGGGCTTAAGGTGAATCTGTCGTGATTTGATGTTACCTTCAGTTGTGTCGTCTTTTATGAACAATTATGTAAACATATATGTATTCACGTTACGCGTTAAATCCATTATGTTAGCATTTGTAACTTTCCAGGGTAAGATGTAAAGATTAATTGCATTTAGATCTCCTGCTTTTATAAGTAAGAACAAATTGTTGTTAATTGTCATGTCGAAGATAATCTCTCTTCGACCACCTCATACATAAACGTTTCCCATTAATTTCCAAAGAACGAAGACAACGTCAATAGCATTCCAACTGCTCTTATCCTTTATCAGATGAATATCGTAAACAGTAACTGTTACTAACCCGACACTTATGGCTTAACGCCATCCACGTTAAAGTTAATTCGCCACGGCGGGTTGTGTGAACTATATAATTGATGTGCCGACAAAACTAATCAGCATTGAATATCAACATCAACCGTGTTACAGATCACAGTGGCCGAATTTCTGGGTGCCACGTCGAGCGAGGATTCAAGGTCAAGTTCAAGTCCCACCAAGGACGAATACAAGGTCAAATTGAGAGAGGCGCTGACGTCTGCGCGTGAGTTCACACTTCACCTTGTGCCTGTCTGTTGGTTGTATATTCAGGACGCGTTAACCACTTTTGGTCATATCGATGGGAGAAGGGAGGGAGAGTGGAGCCATTTCCCCGGGGGTATCCCCCTACTCTTTGCGAAGAAAGACATTGGATCTTTATCCTGCGACCACACAGACATGGCCACAGCGGGACGCGAACCACCAACCCACGTGGCGCTAGGCTCTCAGGTGACCAGAGCACTCAATGCGGGCGCTCTAACCCACTGAGCTATCGGGGCGGCCCTGTCTGGCCTCTGGTCCATAATCTATTGACTTATAATCCAGAATAGTGATATCACTTTATTGTTGCTGTTTTGTGACACACACACACATATTGTGGGCAGTCGGACAGTATTTAAAAGTTATGCAATGTGTGTACTGATCACATTATTGCGACAGCAGTTGCAACAGGTTTGGGTCGCGGGGTGGGAAAGGTTAGGGACAATACATGTGAGATTCTAATGTCTCAATTCCCCACTCAGATGTCGTGGTAACACATCCCTCGTGATTTGATGTTCGCCGAATGAATCCACAGACGAACTGATCTTATGACCCCCACCCATACCCCCACCCACACTCCCACGCCCGCCCCCACCCACCCTCTCACCCCTACCCACACCCCAACCCAACCGCCACCCCTACATTCACCCCCACCCACACCCCCAATCATTCCACATTATCACTTTAAAAGAGCTTGTTTATGTACACCCCCACCCCCACCCCACCCCAACCCCTACCCACACCTACGGACACCCCCAACCCCACCGCCACCCCCACCCTCACCCCCACCCTCACCCCCATTTATGCGCAAGCATTCTTTACCTACAGACTAATCTGTTTTCATCGCACTTACTTTGAAGAACGTTCGCCATAGACTGTTCCTCACCAACCCTCTGCTTTGGTTATACCCCCATCGCCCCGCCACCACCCCCACTGGTCATACCGTGGCTGGCTGGGATAAACATCTTTGATTGCCATGTTCCAGTGTCCGGTGCTCAGGGAATCGACGTGGCAGCCAACAGGACCGACGTGTCTCCGGAACTCATGGACGCCCTTCTGACCTCTGACCTCTCACCGGCTGACCTGGAGCTGGTCCAGGACGCGGCGACGGGAAACTGCGTCATCAGGGTCAAAAGCGGCCAGCCGTTGACCAACCGGAAGTCGAGTGTGGGACAGACGCTGGGAGATGGCTTCCGGAAGTCGACAGCCACAGGTAGCGTTAGGGATCCTGTTTGTTTACTGTCTACATCTACATCGTATTAAATTAATTATTTCTCATGCAGCAAAACATTTTTTACTTGAAATGATGTATTATATTCTTAGCGCATAAGTACACATATATTATATGCAATAAATAACCGGACATGTTGTTAAGCCACTTTTTAAGACAAATTGGTCTATCTCGTGTGGAAAAGTGCGGCGTTCTAGTATAATATGCCATCAAGAGTCGCACATTCCCGCATTTGTTTACCTTTTAAAATATGATTTATTGAAATATCATATTTTGTACACAGTTGCACACATACAAGTGTCACTTTACCCCGGGTCTGTGTTTGTTATATAATGTAGTATGCTTTCGCTTGGTACCGTCAATAACAACGCATCACTTCACTGTTGTCACTTCTCGCCTCCCACGTATTCCTCTCTCCACCCCCTCCCTCTCTCTCCCTCCCACCCCCTCCCCCCTCCCATGTGCTTCCCTACACCCCCTCCATCTCTCTCCCTCCCTCCACCCACCCCCTGGATCTCTCCCCCTTCCTCCACCCACCCGCCTTCCCTGTTCTTCTCCCACCCCCCCCCACCCTCCCTCACTCCCCCCTCTTGCCCTGCGTTGGGTGCCCCAGACGCCCCCAGTGCCCCTCCCCCCGCCGGCCCCTCCATCCCCGCCGAGAAACTCAGCACTTTCCCGAACCTTGGACCTGACGTCATCAACTACGGGGAGCGGGGACCGGCTGCGGAAGTAGGACCCAGCGGCGGTCAGAACGAGGCTAAGGGCGAGAACGAGGCGAAGGCAAGAGCTCGCTTGTATATATATAAAAAATATATTTCTATAAAGACGTTACATGCACGGAGCCTGGTTATTAGCGTCGCTAGATTAGCTGCATAATTTGATATGGCATACACCCAGGCTAAACAGGGGAGAGTCCGAGTGGTACCAACACATAGTCAGGGGTCTGGAAGGGGGGATCCAGTGTCCAGCGTGGATTTTTCAAAATGTTCAGTGTCGAATGTGGATTTTTTGCGACGTTCCGTGTCGCTTTTTGGTTAAGTGTCGTTTTTTTTCCTCTTAAATGCCACTATCTGTGTTGCGTTTGCAAATCCTCAGTGTCGGAATTTGGGGGTCAATGTCGAATCAACCTCCACATACATAGATATAGTACCGGGTAGTGCAGTGATAAGTGTATGTAGGGGTTATATCAGTGGTACGGACTCTTTCGGTATATAAATTGGTAGTCCATGTTAGTAGTCTATATCCATCGGAATACAAAGGCGCGACGGCCATGCACGTAGTTAAGCATGTAGATAACTTACTCTAGGGTTGATTCGATTTAGTTATTGATGGAGATTGACAATCGCTGCGCCATTGATGGAGATTGACAATCGCTGCGCCATTGATGGAGATTGACAATCGCTGCGCCATTGATGGAGAGTGACAATCGCTGCGCCATTGATGGAGAGTGACAATCGCTGCGCCATTGATGGAGAGTGACAATCGCTGCGCCATTGATGGAGAGTGACAATCGCTGCGCCATTGATGGAGAGTGACAATCGCTGCGCCATTGATGGAGAGTGACAATCGCTGCGCCATTGATGGAGAGTGACAATCGCTGCGCCATTGATGGAGAGTGACAATCGCTTGCTCTAAGGATGAACTGTAAACGTAAATTCTACACATGCACGTGGTTGTTATGACACCTTAGACCAACAATATTTGCTCGTATCCAAAAAATTATTTTCGTTCTCGTGGGGCTTTTAAGGCCATGCTGACATGTGTGTCGTCCTCTCGCTATACAGACCTCGCCATCCCTGGAGACTGGGGATGAGGATGCCGAGTACCGTGCGGCCCTGGAGGATATCATCAAGGTATGCCCCCCCTCCCCCCCCCCGCGCCCCACCACCAACCCCCTCCTCAGTATCCCTGGACAGAGATCCAGATATGACCGCTTCAGTGATGAGCACAAACGCCGCGAATTATAGGATTCAGATCCAGAATCTGACAGCCGGACGTATGGATAACATATCGATAACATACCACAATTATAGGCTTCAGATCCAGAGTCTGACAGCCAGACGTATGGATAACATATCGATAACATACCACAATTATAGGCTTCAGATCCAGAATCTGACAGCCAGACGTATGGATAACATATCGATAACATACCACAATTATAGGCTTCAGATCCAGAATCTGACAGCCGGACGTATGGATAACATATCGATAACATACCACAATTATAGGCTTCAGATCCAGAGTCTGACAGCCGGACGTATGGATAACATATCGATAACATACCACAATTATAGGCTTCAGATCCAGAATCTGACAGCCGGACGTATGGATAACATATCGATAACATACCACAATTATAGGCTTCAGATCCAGAGTCTGACAGCCGGACGTATGGATAACATATCGATAACATACCACAATTATAGGCTTCAGATCCAGAATCTGACAGCCAGACGTATGGATAACATATCGATAACATACCACAATTATAGGCTTCAGATCCAGAATCTGACAGCCAGACGTATGGATAACATATCGATAACATACCACAATTATAGGCTTCAGATCCAGAGTCTGACAGCCGGACGTATGGATAACATATCGATAACATACCACAATTATAGGCTTCAGATCCAGAATCTGACAGCCAGACGTATGGATAACATATCGATAACATACCACAATTATAGGCTTCAGATCCAGAATCTGACAGCCAGACGTATGGATAACATATCGATAACATACCACAATTATACCCCCCAATAATAATAATAATAATAATAATAATAGCAATAATAATAATAATAATAATAATAATAATATTAATAACAATAATAATAATAATAATAATATATCCCTAAATCGGCTCCCCATCAATGATGATCTAAATGATATAATATATTAATACATAGCGTCAGTTTGTAGAGCGTTAGACAATTTTACAGTCGCCACATCAATGTTTTGCGATATAGAGCAGCCATGTCCTGATTCAATCCGATGCATGTCTCAGTCTATTCAGTCTAGTGAGTTTATAGATAGAAGAGGGGTGCTCAACAATGCAAATCTTTAACGGGTTAACAGTTAACGTTGTCCGCCATTATCATCAGTTAACACAAGTTATAACAAATAATAATAAAAATAAACCTAAAAAACTCAACGGTAAAGCAGAGATGAATGTACGCAACGTCAACTATTTTATTTTTTAGAAAACTCAGTCGCTGGAGGCAGCGTCTCCTAGCGGGAAGAGTGACAAGCGAGGCTCAGAGGAAGGGAAGAGCTCCAAGTCCGGGAAGAGCGACAAGAAGTCTGGCCGAGCGTCTGACAAGACGAGTGGGCGAGGCGACTCCGCCGCCGAGGGGCGGACGGAGGGGGAGAAGAAGAAGGACGAGTTCATTGTCGGTAAGCATTCTGTTCCCGGCGGAGGGGGGGGGGGGCTGGGGGGTACTTCATGCATTGCTGGGGGGGGGGGGGGGCACGGTAACGCCCAAATCCGCTCGGTCCTGGCATTTTACCGCCAAAATCCGCTCGAAAGGGGTATTTTTTCACGACAACCCGCTTTATGAACGCACATTTTCAGAGCCGCCCGCCCCCCGCCCCCCGGTCGCAATTTTAAAAATATCCGCCCTTTGGGGGTATCTTTTTCATTACAAATATCCGCATTTAGGGGCACCCCCGCGGACCCCCCCCCCACCCCCTCCGGATTTGTATAATAGTGCCACGCCCGGGGATTCCGTTATTCCTCAGTCCAGTGGACTACACTGCGAAAGCGTCAGACCTGAGTTTTGTTAATATGTTGGTATTTTCTCAACGATTTGCGGAGAAAACCTGAATAAAACATAAATAGAATGACAGCAGACATGCGCAATCATATTCAGACAATATCAACACGAAACCTCGAAAACCTCCATTAACAACAATGTTGATAATACTTGAGGACAGACACAGAAAGTTCTCAGTCTCCTATGGCCATTTTCCACGACGTTCCGTGTCGCTTTTTGATCAGTTATTTTTTTCTAAAATGTCCTTGTCGATGTCGGTTGTTTAGATACTCAGTATCGGAATTTGGGGCTTAATATCGAATATCAATGTTTTAAATATGCCTGTGTCGCGTGTCGCCATTTACCCCTTCCAGACCCGTATAGACGCATGGTAAAAATATACAAAACATCGCAATTGTCCTTGTTCCCTCAACAGTTATAATATGGACTCTCCGAATCTATTCACCAAGTAACATGGTAGCCGTATAAATGCAACGTATACGACACGCTTTGACATTGTATTTCAAGTACTTTCCTTGAATTATCACGAGAATATCGTTTCTAAGGGTGCGAACGGGGTATGAGACTCAGAGAAAATTGAGGTGACCGCGTACAAAGACAATTATAACAAACTGAAGACAGTGCGTCTGTGTCTGTGTCTGTGAAAATGAAGACATTTGGTTATAAAATGAAGGATGACATATGAACGCTCTTTGTTTATCAAGGGTTACCAAAGGACAGCCAAGAGATGAAGAGACTCTACGGAAACACGCAAGCACCAGGTAAACACGCCGAACGTGGTTTAGTATCGCGGTTGATTCTGAGGGCATCAGTCCTTCCGCATAATCTGTTCAGCCTGATATGAGCTCTCACTGTGTGGTTGGTTGGTTGGTTATTCAGGACGCGTTAACCACGTTTGCTCATATCGCGTCAATGGGAGAAGGAAGGGAGAGTGGAGCCATGTCCCCGGGCGTAATCCCCTACTCTTTACGAAGAAGGACATGGGATTTTTATCCTGCGACCACACAGACATGGCCACAGCGGGGACAGCGGAGAGCCACCGATCCACGTGTCGTTAGGCTCTCAGGTGGCCAGATCACCTAATGCGAGCGTTGTAACCCACTGGGCTATCGGGGCGGCCCCCGTCACTGTGCGGGGGGAAAGTTATGACGACCTGAATGAATCTGTTCATCTCATCTTTCTCAGGATAATTAGAATTCTCGTTTAATCGTTAATTTCGTTAATTACAGAATACATTGACATAGGGTTAATAGATAATCTCGCTTAGCTGCTGCTCCTTCCTTGTTCTAGCTGTCCCATTCACTGCAGAGTAAATTTAAATAGCACACATTATATGATTGACATAAGTCCGTCTTTTTAAACAAGCAAGAACTAGACGATTTTTCTTACCCACCTTTGTACAAAATGATATGTGCTCATTGTATCCTTTGGTACGAAATAAATAATAATAATAATAATAATATTCCAAGAGTAAATATTTGGAGATAGTGCCTCAGAGAATTCGTCCTCAAACTACCCGCTGTGTCTTCTCACAGCTGAGAAAAAGGATAAGAAACCACGAGTGCCAAAGGCCAAGAAAGGAAAGAAGAAGAAAGGTGCCGAGGAGGAGAAACCAGACAAAGCAAAGACGAAACCGAAGCCCGTTGAGACCGAGAAAGAGAAACTCCAGACGCCAGCACCACCTAACGAGGTAAAGCTGTACCAAATGGAGTCAATTTTGAACAACGTGTTGAGTATTAGTAAAGAGTTAAAGATTGTTTATTTACAATGTGATCATGTTCTACAACAAAGAAGGGCGGGTCGAAATGAAGAAAATACGGACTATACCAGCGCATTTACCATGAAATTATTTACTGCCGTATTTACCATAAATATTTATCACCGTATTTACCGCCGTATTTACCATGAATATTTATCACCGTATTTACCGCCGTATTTACCATGAATATTTATCGCCGTATTTACTGCCGTATTTACCATGAATATTTATCACCGTATTTACTGCCGTATTTACCATGAATATTTATCACCGTATTTACCGCGGTATTTACCATGAATTTAACACATAAGATAACATAAGGTATAATAATTTGTAATATATATACGTTTGCACATTTACGTCATTGATGACGTCATCAGACGCGCCCCACACCGGATCCCTCTCAGCCTCGTTCTGAGTCAGAAGAAGAGATGGAGTTTATCATCGTGAGGGATGAATTCCCTCCGACTCCGGAACCGGAAGTGAGAAGGAAGTCAGACGCCCGGTCTCACCGCTCGACAGTTGCGCCATCTACCGACTACACGGAGGATGATGATGACGATGACTCGGTAGGTGTCGCTCCTTGTTGTGTGACAGATCCACAGGTTTCGGGCTTCGTTGATGTCCAATGGGGGTGGGTTTTCGTGCCACAGTCTGGCTCCAGTTAAAGCATCAGTAATCAGAAATAACAAACAGAAAAATAACCAGTAATATTGATGCAGAAATGATCACAATGTAATAAGTTACAAGTTATTGAAACAGTGTTATATATTTTAAACCTGTCAAGTATGACAACAACAAAAGTTAATAAAACGTGATTCAATTAGTACTTGGTAATGCGAAGCTATTGTTGTGTCCGTATCATGAATTCTAAAATATGGGAATTAAATCTCCCGTATTTTGTTTAACTCCTTACATTAAACGTTGAATGAAGCATGACAGATGGCGAAACCAAGATACAGTAGGTACCGAAATATGACGGTAAAATCAAGATAAGAGTAACAGTGAAACTTCTTTGATTTTAGTAAGAACCAGTATCAATTGGTGCATGAAATAAAAAAATGTGGAGTAATGTTTCACCCCACAGACCCGGCACAAACCTCCGCCTGCAGTTAAAGTGAGTCCAGAGTTCAGAGCTGCAAGCTATTGCTTCGACCGTCTGTCCTGTATTACATGTACCGAGTAGTGTGTTGAGCGGTCCCGCAGCATTCCCTAGATCGGAGAACCCAGCCTGTCGTTGTCCCTGAATATGTCTGGTATTTGATGAAATAACCAGTCCATCCTCTATGTTAGAGCCCACGAAATGCTCTTTCTGTAGTAAATGGCAAGTGTGAGTCATACGCGAGCTATGCTGAAACAACGGTTTGCCCTTACATGGAAGAATGACCCATTGCCTGTAGTTACGCGTATAGATAATTACAATTAAACATGTCCGCTATTACCTCAACCCAAATGTAGAGGTAACTAGTTATTCGTAAGCCAACCATGTAAATAACTGTAGGTTTACCCAGTAGCTACCCGTAAGCTGACCCAGTAGCTATCCGTAAGCTGACCCAGTAGCTACCCGTAGGCTGACCCAGTAGCTACCCGTAAGCTGAGCCAGTATCTACCCGTAAACTGACCCAGTAGCTACCCGTAAGCTGACCCAGTAGCTACCCGTAAGCTGACCCAGTAGCTACCCGTAAGCTGACCCAGTAGCTACCCGTAAGCTGACCCAGTAGCTACCCGTAAGCTGACCCAGTGTTCCCATCAAGGGTGAAGCTAATACTATGTGCAGAAGTTTGCTATAAGCTTACCTTGTACGATAGCGTTCTGTGAGTGGATCTTGATCTGTCTCGTATATTGAGCAGAGCTAGCTTCACCCTGACACCTCACTCGCCCTGGCTACATGCTGCTTCACCAGACACTCGCGACGCTGCGTTGCAAGTGAAATGGTTTACTATTCCGTGTTTTCGTGTGCTTTCTCCCGCGAATTGCATGCTATGTTTCCGTATGATACAAACTGAAGACTTGGTCTACCTCCGTGGGTATTAAGTAGAGGCTGTGGACGGACGTTTGGATGCGGTGGATGAGTCTCCATGACTGTGTCCTTCAGTCTATTCCTTATGTAAAACTCTACATGTTTCCGTGTCTTGTTGAAATCGCATACGCTGCTTCTGTGTTCCAATTAACAGTTAAAACAGTTTAAACAAAAACAAAACAGACCACGTATTTGATATATATACCTCCACGCCCTCTGTCCGCCATGACCTTCAGGTTGAGGACGCCAATCTCAAGGACATCGGTAGCAAGGAGGCGCGCGCGGCCGAGCGAGCTGCGCGCGCAACCCGCCGGCGGGAGGAGGTGGAGCGGAAGCGGAAGGAGAAGGAGGAGCGAGCAAAGCAGGAGCGCGTGGAGCAGGAAGAACGGGAACGACTGGCCCAGCAGATGGAGTCCGAGCTCAGGGGGAAGGAGGAGGAACGCAGGTCAGATACAGCGTCCCGCGCGCTCTCATTAAATAATAACATTGTGGAGTGGGACCTTAGCGAGTTCCTTGGTTTGTCTCAAGTGTCCACATAGAAGGTCTAAAATGCCAGACATTACAAGCAAACGCAAGTACAATTACGATGAAAATCCCACAATTAAACGCGTATCAGCTGGAAACTAAAATGTCACATGACCTGGCACAGAGCTTGTTCGCTTTAAGGTCTTTTTCTTGCACAAAAAAAAATTAAAAAGCACTAGTGATGATTATATCCTTACAAAAGCCTAAAAAAACATGAGGTGAGTAAAAGAAAGAAACAAAAAGGCAACGAAAGCCAAAAAAATTGAACATTCTTTAAGCGGATGTTGCATCTAAAGATATATGTGTGTTATCACACTCGGCATATCTATAGACGCTAAACCCTTTAGTTGACTACAGTTGATGCATTTTAAAAAGATGAATGTTGATATAACGACACAATTTTGAGTGTGGTATGGGTTTTGACCGCCAGGCGGCAGCGACACGCGGAGGAGGAGGAGGCGAGACTTCGCGAGATGTCAGACCTTGAGCGCGATAGACGCGCTCGCCAAGAAGTAGAACGCGAGCGTCACGCGCGCGAGGCACACCAACGCCGCCTGGCGGAGATGATGCGACAGAAGGTGGAAGAGGACAAGCGACGAAAAGGTCGGGACTACTTACAGCTGTGGGACTACTTACAGCTGTGTTATTGCGCCGGTCACTGTGATCAATAGAAGTATAACGTCCGAACACCGAATAAGCTGAAGCAACAAACATAGCGCCCAACTTCCTTGTCTTCCTTACTGGACAACTGATGCCAAGTTGGAAGTTACATGTACTACGTCATACATTTCTTTGCAGTCCATTGATTTATGGCAGGATTAGTTTAGAGATGATAAGGCCCCAGTCAAAATCTAGCACAATAGATCCCTGCATTAATAATTTGAAGCGTTTTTAAAGGTACAGCGTGGACATGTATTTCCAGGGTATTCTACCTGATCTCACTTACACAGCATAAGTTTCAGCTTCTCGACACTCTCATACTTACAATATTTATTGCAGTAGTAGTAAGTAGTATTGTTGTATTACTTATATATTATATATCTCATAATGGAACTCTTCAGAGCTGGAGGAACAAAGACGCCTCGAGGAGCTTGAGCGTGCGCGGGAGGAGCAGGAGATGTTGGCGGCCATGGCCGACCAGGAGCGCGAGGAGTATGAACGCCGAAAGAAGGAGGCGCTGGCGAGGAAGAAGATTGAGGATGAAGAGAAACGGTGTGTGCCCTGGCGTCTCTACCCCCTGTATATATACTTCATTGACAATGAGTTGGTGTGATATCATATACACATAGTGCATGGTGCAAATAAGATTATGTAATATTGTGATTTGCAGATGTCAAATCATGGAAATCGTCACTTCACTTTTTTCTCACGACATTTTTTTGGTGTGATATTTGACATTAACTTACACTGCGTCTTTGCCGTATAGTAGGCACGGACTGCAAGTCAATGACTTTGCAGGAAAAAAAGGTCGTCTTCAAACACAGTAGGGGGTACAACTTCAGGCGGCAGAGCATGGCAGGGGGGGGTGGTGCTCTGCCCTTAATCAGTTCAAGTTACGCCATTTCAAGGGGGTCTGGAAGGAGTAAATGACGCCACGGGCATATTTGAAAATTCGACAGTCGACATTGGCCCACAAATTCCGACACTGAGGATCTGAGACAGCGACATCGACACAGATTTCGTAAAAACACGACACTGAACTTAGCTCAAAAGTGACGCGGAACGTCGTGAAATATCGAACGATTCGACTGAGAATTTTGAGGAGATCGTCACGGGACCGCCACTTCCAGACCCCTAAATGACATCAGGCTTAGTTAGTGTCCTTCTCAAACAAGTCTATCAACGGCGATTATAGGTTGAAACTTCCAGTTTCAATATCCAGTTCCAATATCGTCAAGCTAATTGGAGATATACATTGTCTTAGTGATTAGACAATAATCTGAGTAAAGCTACACGGTCTTCAGATTACGTGTCCGTATCTTTCCTAACGCCAAGATAATGAGTTATTAATTATTATTATTATTATATGTATAAAACAATGCACCCTTTAATAAATATTACAAATGGGGCACGTCGAAGAGCTAAAAAATTCCCGTTGTCCAATCACAGGCGTCGACAAGAAGAGGAAGCCGCGAAGGCGATGGAAGAGGCGCGCCGATTGGCTGAGGAGATGGCCCGTCAGCAGGCGGAGTTGGAGAGACGCCTACAGTTCAACCGAGGCCTTCACTTGGAGTCTGGGGGTCTGGAACAGACACAAGATGTCAGCCGCGCGTTCGTTTTCTCATACTTTGAACTCCTCCAGTGGCTAGGAATGGAGATGCCAGAGTTTGAGAAGATGAAGCTACCAAAATACTGACCAGTATTATATCTAGTGTTTAGTATCATGTCAATATATGAGGGGTGAAGGTTTCCTTGGCGATCGTCTTTAATGGAGTTGTGGGAGTGTATGGGTGGGGAGAGGTTAGTGTCCTCTATAAAGTTTTTTTGATGCATTAATATTCTGCAAAAGGCGTTTTTTCGTGGGCGCTATTAATTAAAAGGTCGTATATTGTATGTATCTGTGCCAGTAGTGGTTTCCTGAAACGGGCTTCAGTGGCATTGCTAAGAACTACCAATGTGATATTATATTTAAGAGACAAATCATCGCCAAACCGTTAAAGAGTATACTCAGACATATAGGATCCATATAGAATCTAAGAGATTCATAGCATGGACTTAAAATAGAAATAGAATAATAAATATCATAAGTAATGCATTATTAGCACAGAATTTAATTTAATGTTAGATTTTCATATTCATGCTCAGCGTTTGATGCCCTGGGGACGTATTCATAAACGACACTGGCCAATAGACTTAGCGCTAAATAGACAATTTGTCGGCGCTTAACGGGTCCACATATACCAGCATTCAACCAGGAGTTGGATTTTCTGAATAAGAAAAGTATCAACATTCTGACGAAAACAAGTTCTGGAAAGTGACTCCGACCACTGCGGATATACGAGGCCGAAAAAGACAGTTTTCCTGCGTTTGGTGTGGTTTGTGAATACAGCGTCCAGGGGCCGTATTCATAATCCCCTAGTAACTTATACAGTGTCCAGGGGCCGTATTCATAATCCCCTAGCAAGTTATACAGCGTCCAGGGGCCGTATTCATAATCCCCTAGCAACTTATACAGCGTCCAGGGGGCCGTATTCATAATCCCCTAGCAACTTATACAGCGTCCAGGGGGCCGTATTCATAATCCCCTAGCAACTTATACAGCGTCCAGGGGGCCGTATTCATAATCCCCTAGCAACTTATACAGCGTCCAGGGGGCCGTATTCATAATCCCCTAGCAACTTATACAGCGTCCAGGGGGCCGTATTCATAATCCCCTAGCAAGTTATACAGCGTCCAGAGGCCGTATTCATAATCCCCTAGCAACGTATACAGCGTCCAGGGGCCGTATTCATAATCCCCTAGCAACTTATACAGCGTCCAGGGGGCCGTATTCATAATCCCCTAGCAACTTATACAGCGTCCAGGGGGCCGTATTCATAATCCCCTAGCAAGTTATACAGCGTCCAGGGGCCGTATTCATAATCCCCTAGCAACTTATACAGCGTCCAGGGGGCCGTATTCATAATCCCCTAGCAACTTATACAGCGCCCAGAGGCCGTATTCATAATCCCCTAGCAAGAGATACAGCGTCCAGGGGCCGTATTCATAATCCCCTAGCAAGTTATACAGCGCCCAGAGGCCGTATTTATAATCCCCTAGCAACTTATACAGCGTCCAGGGGGCCGTATTCATAATCCCCTAGCAAGTTACGCTCGAAAAGTTTATTTTCGCCTTAGCCTCACCAGCTCGTTGTGGTGGTGCTCATGATTAAGACATCCTCTTCAATATAATTTTAGCACTTTCTTAATTCAGAAAATCCACTTCCTGGGTGACTACTTATGTATTTTGAACCGGATAATCGCTCGACAAATCTTCCACTCAGCGCTAAGTCTAGTGGCGCAGCCTGAGTGGCGATTATGAATACGGCCCCTGAAGCGGCATACAGCCCGCCAATGATAAGTGCCTTCCATATACTTCACATAGCATAGGTGTGACATTACCCAGACTGACTTGATTCATATTAGAATGTCGGGGTCACTACTCAAATGATGTACATTTAAATGTGTCAATGTTTCTGAAGGTGTATATTAATTATTATACCCGGTTCCCCCCACCCCCCCACAAGACAATGGGCAGAGATCATGGAGTGAGATATGTATAACTTTGGCAATGACAGGGTGCCTGCGGTGTACCATGTTAACTATTGAATACACGTGGCGCGCCGTATCATGGCTGCCCCTGTGTGACATCGATTTGTCGCACTTACGACTACGCTTATGAAGTCCTGAAGGCTGCTATAATATGTCGCGTTTTTTTTTGCAATTATTATGTAGTGTATATATATATCTGGGTTTTTTTTTCTCAAAGCGATCCGTCCTACCAATTAAGTGTACAAATCGTACCGTGGAAATATCCTGCAAATAAATCCTTAAAAGCAACTGCGATAAAGAGGTCGTCTGTGTCTGTCCATCTTCCATGTAAGAACCTACGAAATGTATTATTGTAGTAAACGTTAGGGGTGAGTAATACGTGAGCTATGTTGAAACAATGGTTCGCCCTTACATGGAAGAACAACCTATAATGCTTCCCACATCATAGGGACATCGGTCCGAGAGAAAGTAGAAAACTCGTATGGCTTCACGTCATTTATTACCTCCCTCATCGGATCAATTACATATCAGTGAAGTCCATCTTGTTGTTGTACATCGAATGTAGTGAAAAAAATACCTTGAAAAATGTTGGTCTATCAGCGAGCCAGTCCAATCCATTACAGCAGCTCATTTTATAAAGCTGTCAGTCAAACTACCAAATGCGTATAGATGAAAACACCCGCTCGACTAGGTCAATGCTAAACGTAGGATAAACATCGACAGGGCAAAGGGAGGGATAGATTGGATTGGTTCATTATTCAGGACGCTTTAACCACTTTTGGTCATATCGCGTCAATGGGAGAAGGAAGGGGGAGTGGAGACATGTCCCCGGGGGTAACTCCCCTACTCTTTACGAAGAAAGACATGGGATCTTTATCCTGCGACCACACAGACATAGCCACAGCAGGGCTCGAACCACCGACCCACGTGCCGTTAGGCTCTCAGGTGGCCAGAGCACTCAATGCGAGCGCTCTAACCCACTGAGCTGTCGCGCCGGCCCCGGATAGATTGGAGTGGCAAAGTCCGAAGAACGTCGTGGGTTGAACTCCACCCCACCACCTCCCGCTGAAACCGGTAAACCCTAAGCTGGGAGTCCCAATAGGTTGGATGATCTTAGTTCACGAAAGGGAGCAACTGTTCATCGACATTTTGCATGCGGGTTCCATGAACAGATTCAGGCAGTTTTCTGACTTGGATCAATTTAGCCTTGGACTGTTGGCCCGATTTACATCATCCGCATTCGGATCCACTTGCCTTTGCTTTCAAATTTAATTTAAAATTAATTTAACAAAGTTAGGTACTCGTTGGATTCACCAAGAGTCGTTTCCCCATATGGCGGCATGCTTCAATAGACTACCAAACAGGTAGCCACAAAGCTACCAAACATCAAATTACTGAGATATATAAAACTACAGACGTCAAGCCTATGTGACCTAAACATCGCTGGTGACATTGCTGACTGCTTAGGTACATGCTGGACAAGTGATCGGACAGCCAGCCAATCGCACGGTTCCGGTCTGAACAGCCAGCCAATCACACGGGTCCGGTCTGAACGGCCAGCCAATCACACGGTTCCAGTCTGAACAAACATGATCGTTGTCCGAGCGACCAGCCAATGACACATAAAGTAAAATACTTGGGATGTCAGAACACAGACAGACAGCAGTAAGACTTTGGCAGTCAGTGAAGCAGAACGCTTGCCAGGTTTGAGTTACACCCAGGTTTGGCGGCCCGGCCATGTGACGTCACACACCAACGTCATGGGTCCTTGCTTTCTCTCTCATCTACCCACTCTGCGCGTTATAACAGCTCACGAATAGCTCACATGATAACATTTTTGCGCAGTGTTTTTTTTATGGGTGGGGGGGGGGGGGGGGTACCAAGCAAATTTACCAGACTTGTAACAGTGCTAACCTCCCTCCCACCAACTAATGCACCGCCAGAGAATTACCTCGAGAGAAGTGCGCCTGCCTCCCTAAACAGACACACAACGCGCCAGTCCCACCAAAGACGAAATGAAAGCCACCCAGTTTCCGGCCACGTATCCACTACGGTAATGCGCGATACCAACGTGATATAAACACTTAACGCCCAATAAATTAACGAGTTGCTTCAAGCCGAAGTGACCACACCGACTTCCCACCAAGCAAAACAAAGTGTTTTACACGGATTCTTACTAGTGTGATACGTCACAACGTATTTTCCTAAGATGTCTTTGGCAGTCGTTTTCCCCATGATACAGTGTATAGCTCCCGTATTACTCGTGCCCCCAGTAAAAAAAAAAAAATTCGCGTTTCCCGAGACTGGAACCCGCTCGTGTCCTTGCCGCATCAGGGGCGACCTTCACCTTCACCACAGATATGGCGAAGGACATGGATACCGCGCGCGGCCGGAAAATACTTCCTCGGCAACTACGCTTCCCGTGCGCGGCCGGACAATACTTCCTTGGCAACCGCGCCTCCCGTGCGTTTACGACTATTTGAATCTCAAACCACGTGGTTATTGGTAGAAGTATTTGATACCAATTATCGCCCAGAAGATGACCCCTCTGTATTATACCTTCAACTCAGATAGACAATTTAATTATTCATTGCTAATCATTAAATAGTAACAATGAGTATGGGATTACAAACGAGGTAACAACAACAAGACTAGCATGCGTGTGAGAAGGTTTATAGCCTACAAACTGGTGAAATATCATTTATGTCGAGCAAAAGGCCACCTTTACCAAAATATACAATCTATTAATAACTTGCTAAAGCAATAAGTACGTATTCATACACAACCAATAATAATTAAATGGAACCAAAAGAAGCTTGGATAAACTGATAAACACTGCACTGCGTCCCCCACAAGGGTCATGCGACAGTTAACAAACAGAAATGCAATTCCCTAAAGCCGGTAACTGTTTCTGATGGCACGCCGTTTGTACCATATCAGGCCCATATTATAATTATAAACGCGCTGAAGAATATGAAGTTGTTCCAGGTGTGGACAACCTGTAACTGTAGAAGGACAGATGAGACTGGAATCATGGAATTACTCTTGTTACCGTCTATAACAGTTAAGTTCACATTATCCCAAGAAACTTGCAAAATAAATATAACAAAACCCAAAATGCAATCGTTCACAAATGAAAGTATAAAGCACATAAGCTACAATAATATTAAGAATATCAGTGGCGAATGTTACGAACATCCAAACGAAATCTACAGGTCCTGGAGTCGAGTCCTCGCGTGTCACTCCGACATACAGAATCACCCAGGACTTATACATACACAAAACAAACAGCTGACAGGACACCTGGTTCACACTGCAACAAAACAAACTACTAACAGCATAGTGCGCAGTAATACGTTGGCATACATACGAGCAAAGAATGTCAGAGTCGCCGACCATTATGCCTTAGATGAACAAAGTCTGGTGTCTATATGCTATGCTGAACAAAGCCCGGAGTCTATGTAGAGGTTGAACAAAGCCCGGAGTCTATGCAATGCTGAACAAAGCCCGGAGTCTATGCAATGCTGAACAAAGCCCGGAGTCTATGCTATGTTGAACAAAGCCCGGAGTCTATGCTATGTTGAACAAAGCCCGGAGTCTATGCAATGCTGAACAAAGCCCGGAGTCTATGCTATGTTGAACAAAGCCCGGAGTCTATGCAATGCTGAACAAAGCCCGGAGTCTATGTAGAGGTTGAACAAAGCCCGGAGTCTATGCAATGCTGAACAAAGCCCGGAGTCTATGCTATGTTGAACAAAGCCCGGTGTCTATGCTATGCTTAACAAAGCCCGGAGTCTATGCTATGCTTAACAAAGCCCGGAGTCTATGCTATGCTTAACAAAGCCCGGAGTCTATGCAATGCTGAACAAAGCCCGGAGTCTATGTAGAGGTTGAACAAAGCCCGGAGTCTATGCAATGCTGAACAAAGCCCGGAGTCTATGCAATGCTGAACAAAGCCCGGAGTCTATGCTATGTTGAACAAAGCCCGGAGTCTATGCTATGTTGAACAAAGCCCGGTGTCTATGCTATGCTTAACAAAGCCCGGAGTCTATGCTATGCTGAACAAAGCCCGGTGTCTATGCAATGCTGAACAAAGCCCGGTGTCTATGCAATGCTGAACAAAGCCCGGAGTCTATGCAATGCTGAACAAAGCCCGGTGTCTATGCAATGCTGAACAAAGCCCGGTGTCTATGCAATGCTAAACAAAGCCCGGTGTCTATGCAATGCTGAACAAAGCCCGGTGTCTATGCAATGCTAAACAAAGCCCGGTGTCTATGCAATGCTGAACAAACCCCGGAGTCTATGCAATGCTGAACAAAGCCCGGAGTCTATGCAATGCTGAACAAAGCCCGGAGTCTATGATATGTTGAACAAAGCCCGGTGTCTATGCTATGCTTAACAAAGCCCGGAGTCTATGCTATGCTTAACAAAGCCCGGAGTCTATGCAATGCTTAACAAAGCCCGGAGTCTATGCTATGCTGAACAAAGCCCGGAGTCTATGCAATGCTGCACAAAGCCCGGAGTCTATGCAATGCTGAACAAAGCCCGGAGTCTATGCAATGCTGAACAAAGCCCGGAGTCTATGCAATGTTGAACAAAGCCCGGAGTCTATGCAATGTTGAACAAAGCCCGGAGTCTATGATATGCTAAACAAAGCCCGGAGTCTATGATATGCTAAACAAAGCCCGGTGTCTATGATATGCTAAACAAAAACTAGATATTTTGTGGCCGGACCAAGTGGGACGCCAGAAACCGCTCCGGACAGAAGTCCGGATTCAGTTTGATTCAGTCATGCCCGTGTGGGGGGGGGGGCTGTCAGACCTGCTGTTCACCCTGCCTAGAGGTGGTGGGAGCAGACAAGAGGCCGGGCGACTCCAGGAAACCTAAACCACAACACAATGTTCAACACTAAGATACAAACAGCGCGAAAAACTGAAGAAGGTGTGCTATGGACAATGTAGGAAAGCGACCAAGGTAGCACTTTAGTTTAGAAGGTTGGTTGTATATTCAGTAAGTTTTAACCACATATGGTCATATCGCGTCAATGGGAAAAGGGAGGGAGAGTGGAGCCATGTCCCCGGGGGTAACCCCCTACTCTTTGCGAAGAAGGACATGGGATCTGTATCCTGCGACCACACAGACATGGCCACAGAGGGGCCACAGCGGGGCGCGAACCATCGTTAGGCTCCCAGGTGGCCAGAGCACTCAATGCGAGAGCTCTAACCCACTTAGCTATCGGGGCGGCCCCCACTTTAGGTGTGAACACCGTACAGGTTACAACTTCACCTAGAGTTATACACACAACTTCTCAACTTAAATCAACGCCACGAATTGCACTTCAGACTCAGAATTCAACCTGTGGTTCCTAAAGCATGTTCGCATAGCTCACGTTCTGCTCACGGGTGGCAGTGGCCGATGTCTATATCGCTAACGTCAAAGGGAGCAAGGCAGTGTGCAACAAGTCACTGTGTACCAATCGCATGTACACGAAATAATTTGTGTTTATCCTCAAACGGGCCATGTCAGGTCCGCGTCCGTGTTGGAAGAAACACTGTCCATCCAAACTAAACCTTAACGCACACGTCAAGCTCCACCTGGCTACAAGAGTGATACAGTATCCAAATGAACAAAGATACAGACTAAAACGTTTTAACTGAACAAAATTAATATACATTTACATCACGCCCAAATGCAAACGAAACCCAAAGAATTATTCATAACAAACTTTCGCACAAAGTCGTATTACATTAAACTGATGAAAACGCAAGCACTTTGGTATGTTAACCGACCAGGCGAAGGTCAAAAGCAGACGCCCCCCCCCACCCCCTCCAGGTTCCTGCAGTCACTCTATCGACGCCGACTCATTGCTTTATACGACAATAACACAACACAGACAGGAACACAGAAGCACAGACACCCCACACACAAAGAGACCTATGTACAGAGATACTGAGTCACCACATGTCACGTGTCAACTAGAGACAGAGACGGGGTCCACCATTCGCCGCCACAACAACCCCTTTCCTGTCCTTCCTTCGCGGCACAATCGCAAAGAGTTTCTACAAAACTAAATTTTCTCCTGTATAAAATATCAATCAAACTTACTTCATATTATGATCTTTAAATACTCGATTATATAGCGTTTTACGAAACAACTGTCCGGTGTATATAACTAATGATCTATCTAGGACATATATAAGAGATACTCTCATTATGGAGCGTGTACTTAGCGAGTACCACGTCGGTTTCACGGCGGAGTATGAAACTAATGATCAATCGTCTATATAGGATATATAGAGAGATACTCTCATTATGGAGCGTGCACTTAGCGAGTACCATGTTACTTCCTGGGCGGAGTCTGTAACCTCTATCCATATTAAACGCTATCAGACTCCCTTTACTGTTGGGGACCACAGTCAACCACTGGCGATATTCCAGAAATGCCCGTATCTCCGCCTCTCGCCCTTTCGCGAGAGACACGTGACATGCCGACGTATGCCACTCTAACAATCAAGAAACTGGAGGCCATTGCTCGCGTCACGTGGTCAGACAGACGGCCGCGCGCCCATATTTACCCCAATAATTACACGACATGGAGACCGTGAATCCACACCCTCCGCCTTCCCTTTGTCAACTTCGCCATCATACGCATCCTCAAAAATATCGGTTTCTCACAAACATCATCCTCTTGACACAAAGTGACACTAAGATCTTTACTTTACAAGACAAGTTGGATCGAGAGTAGGTTAATCCGTAAAAGAATGTTGACGAAATTGGGGGTGTTTGTCGAGTGGCTACCTCGACCGAGATCCCGCTTCCAGTGGCAATAGTGAACACCGGAAGAAACTAGACCTAGGTAACCATGACAACGCCGTTACACTGGATGCGCGCGGTCATGGTGATGGCTGGCCTGTTGTGGCAAAAGATTATGACGTCACTCCGAATGGTGTAGTCTCCGGCAGTGACGTCACTGAGTATGTTGTAGTCTCCGGCAGTGACGTCACTGAGAATGGTGTAGTCTCAGGCAGTGGCGTCACTGAGAATGGTGTAGCCACCGGTAGTGACGTCACTCAGAATGGTGTAGTCTCCGGCAGTGACGTCACTGGGCAAGCCTCAGGTTATTTATGAGAGATGGTACGCCTCATAATAGGCTTGCCACAGTTCCCCAGAGCTCTTCAGGGACCTGAAAACAGTTCGCGTTTAAAGCCAAATTTAGTTTCTGTAAAATATATCTCCGCCCCCACCCCCCCCAAAAAAAAGCATAAATACAAACACAAATGATGATTATGGGAGTTTGCACGGTTTGACGATGACGCACCATGAACAGTCTCAATTAATATGAATAAGAGTTGCACGCTTAATCTTTTAGTGATGGATTATATTACCTTAAACAGTATGGGCGTGATGTCAGAGGTACGAGAGCTACTATTATAGCTACTATTATAGCACAATAATATAAATACAGGTATAGGAAAGACTATCAGTTTCATATAACCTAATTGCCATGCACTTTTGGTCCGGAGCTCCGGGCGCTACCAACTGGGGCAGGGGGGTTGGAGGGATGTTGTGTTTCTAGGGTTAGGGTTAGGGTTAGGAAGGGAGAGTGGAGGTAACCCTAGGTTGGAAGACCTACCTGACGATGTCTCAGAAGGCGTCATACAGTAGCCTCACGGTGTACGGAATGTTGTGTTTCTAGGGTTAGGGTTAGGGTTAGGAAGGGAGAGTGGAGGTAACCCTAGGTTGGAGGACCTACCTGACGATGTCTCTGAAGGCGTCATACAGTAGCCTCACGGTGTACGGGATGTTGTGTTTCTAGGGTTAGGGTTAGGGTTAGGAAGGGAGAGTGGAGGTAACCCTAGGTTGGAGGACCTACCTGACGATGTCTCTGAAGGCGTCATACAGTAGCCTCACGGTGTACGGAATGTTGTGTTTCTAGGGTTAGGGTTAGGGTTGGGGTTAGGAAGGGAGAGTGGAGGTAACCCTAGGTTGGAGGACCTACTTGACGATGTCTCTGAAGGCGTCATACAGTAGCCTCACGGTGTACGGGATGTTGTGTTTCTAGGGTTAGGGTTAGGAAGGGAGAGTGGAGGTAACCCTAGGTTGGAGGACCTACTTGACGATGTCTCTGAAGGCGTCATACAGTAGCCTCACGGTGTACGGGATGTTGTGTTTCTAGGGTTAGGGTTAGGGTTAGGAAGGGAGAGTGGAGGTAACCCTAGGTTGGAGGACCTACCTGACGATGTCTCTGAAGGCGTCATACAGTAGCCTCACGGTGTACGGGATGTTGTGTTTCTAGGGTTAGGGTTAGGGTTAGGAAGGGAGAGTGGAGGTAACCCTAGGTTGGGGGACCTACCTGACGATGTCTTTGAAGACGTCATACAGTAGCCTCACGGTGTACGGGATGTTGTGTTTCTAGGGTTAGGGTTAGGAAGGGAGAGTGGAGGTAACCCTAGGTTGGAGGACCTACCTGACGATGTCTTTGAAGACGTCATACAGTAGCCTCACGGTGTACGGGATGTTGTGTTTCTAGGGTTAGGGTTAGGGTTAGGAAGGGAGAGTGGAGGTAACCCTAGGTTGGAGGACCTACCTGACGATGTCTCTGAAGGCGTCGTACAGTGGTTTCACGGTGTACGGGATGTTGTGTTTCTCGCACAAGGATCTCGCAAGAGGCGCTATCTTGTAGAGATTGTGTCGCGGCATCGTGGGGAACAGGCTGAAAGGAAACAACCATTACAAAATAAATATTGGAAGTTGCAAACTAATCTAATCACAACATAAAGTCAAAGTCATAAATGCCGTAGACTCACGTTTCGGCCCATATTTTCCGGGAATTGGCCGCGATCGCTCTGAAATTCACTGACGTGAGAAAGCAACACTGTGCAATTTTAATGATACCACTTATGTGTACTGCGAGGTTATCCCTCTTTAAGACACAATCAATATTTCTCCACTAACACTCCATTTCAATCGTAATCGATCACATTGGTTTTAAACGCAATGTAATCGTAATCATGATTACTTTTGATGATTACTTTACAATGTTCACTCAGGCAAGTAAGTAAAAATAATTTTAATTTCATTAAACTTACTGGTGCTCGATTTGGAAGTTGAGATGTCCCGTGAACCAGTCGTTGAAGACGGACTTCTCGACGTCGCACGTCGCCTTCATCTAGAACACACAGGCCACGTAAACATACATGTACAGAAATATGTAAATATAAATATATATATATTTTATATATTATTTACATATTTATATATAATGTTGATTGCGGAAAAAAAGTCTGTGTTTCGAAGTATCGCCAAAGCACAATTAACACAATTCAGGGACTCACTTATTTAAATAATATCACTTTATGATACCGACTTGCTTGGCCCCCAAGGAGTAGCATTACATAAGATGCTGACAGGACGTGATGAGGCATGAGAGGTAATGCAAGTAACAGCAGGACTGTCTGAGCGCACGCTGGTATACATTCCTTGTTATTGCGCAATTATTTATGCTAATACATAAAGGAATGACAATGATAATAATACATAAACAAGTCGGATATAGTGCCACCACTGACCTGCAGAGGGAGCCAGGGGTCGGCCTTGTCTTCGTCGATCTCCATGGGGATGTGATTAGACTGGCTGACCCAGACGAACCAGTGGCTTTCTATACACCTGCAGAGGGGACACCATTATCATAACGCACCCACCACAGCACACGTCATACGACACCCGTCACAGGCCACCAACCGCCACCGTGTCTAACGTTGTGTGGGGTATTTATACCGCCACCTTGTCTAACATTGTGTGGGGTATTTATACCGCCACCGTGTCTAACGTTGTGTGGGGTATTTATACCGCCACCTTGTCTAACGTTGTGTGGGGTATTTATACCGCCACCTTGTCTAACATTGTGTGGGGTATTTATACCGCCACCTTGTCTAACGTTGTGTGGGGTATTTATACCGCCACCGTGTCTAACATTGTGTGGGGTATTTATACCGCCACCGTATCTAACGTTGTGTGGGGTATTTATACCGCCACCTAGTCTAACATTGTGTGGGGTATTTATACCGCCACTTTGTCTAACATTGTGTGGGGTATTTACAAAGCCACTTTGTCTAACATTGTGTGGGGTATTTATACCGCCACCGTGTCTAACATTGTGTGGGGTATTTATACCGCAATGTTAGGACTGCTGTGTGACGGATTTGGAGAAGGACCATGTTAGGACTGTTGTGTGATATATTTGGAGAAGGACCATGTTAGGACTGTCGTGTGATATATTTGGAGAAGGACCATGTTAGGACTGTTGTGTGATATATTTGGAGAAGGACCATGTTAGCACTGTTGTGTGATATATTTGGAGAAGGACCATGATAGGACTGTTGTGTGATATATTTGGAGAAGGACCATTTTAGGACTGTCGTGTGATATATTTGGAGAAGGACTATGTTAGGACTGTTGTGTGATATATTTGGAGAAGGACCATGTTAGCACTGTTGTGTGATATATTTGGAGAAGGACCATGTTAGGACTGTTGTGTGATATATTTGGAGAAGGACCATGTTAGGACTCTTGTGTGACGGATTTGGAGAAGGACCATGTTAGGACTGTTGTGTGATATATTTGGAGAAGGACCATGTTAGGACTGTTGTGTAATATATTTGGAGAAGGACCATGTTAGGACTGTTGTGTGATATATTTGGAGAAGGGCCATGTTAGGACTTGTGTGATATATTTGGAGAAGGACTATGTTTGGACTGTTGTGTGATATATTTGGAGAAGGACCATGTTAGGACTGTTGTGTGATATATTTGGAGAAGGACCATGTTAGGACTGTTGTGTGATATATTTGGAGAAGGACCATGTTAGCACTGTTGTGTGATATATTTGGAGAAGGACTATGTTAGGACTGTTGTGTGATATATTTGGAGAAGGACTATGTTAGGACTGTTGTGTGATATATTTAGAGAAGGACCATGGTAGGACTGTTGTGTGATATATTTGGAGAAGGACCATGTTAGGACTGGTGTGTGATATATTTGGAGAAGGACCATGTTAGGACTGGTGTGTGATATATTTGGAGAAGGACTATGTTAGGACTGTGGGCTCCGTTGAGGCGGACCAGCGGTCAGACTGGGCTACTGACCTGATGAGGAAGTAGTACTTGATGGCGCCGAACACTCCGAGTATTGGTGAGTACAGGTAGAGCACCTTGGCGTAGAACAGCAGCATCACAAACACATCCTGAAGAGACAGAGGTTAGCTTGAAGATACGGTTATAGTAAATCGACAGTCACTGCAATACAGTTATAGGTTGGTTGGTTGTATATTCAGGACGCTTTAGCCACTTTTGATCATATCGCGTCAATGGGAAAAGGAAGGGCGAGTGGAGCCATGTCCCCGGGGGTAACCACCTAGTCTTTACGAAGGACATGGGATCTTTATCCTGCGACCACACAGACATGGCCACAGCGGGGCTCGAACCACCGATCCACGTGCCGTTAGGCTCTCAGGTGGCCAGGGCACTCGCCTCCAATAACAGTTATAGACCCGGACACTCAACACAGGTAATTTTTCAAGCGTACACCCTTTGTGGAAATAAAGAGTGATACAGTGTCAAAAAAAGGGGAATTCTCTAATGCGCATATTGTTATATTTGTGTCGCATATTGTTAGCCAAAATAGAGAAACAACTAAATTCTGTTTCGCTAATAATATATATGTAACACGTATTAACGCAAAAACAGAAACCTACAACTTACAACTGTACCCGGCTACGCATTATGAAATATTAATATCTATGTAATGAGGAGAGCGCCAAGCTGATGTTGTGACTCTGGAGTATCTCGCTACCGGTCCGGCGAGACATAAATAGACCAAAAACAACCTGCGCCAACCGGATTATCCCTTTGGCGCATCGCGTTTGAGGTTACGCTCCGACCGTCCTGGGAAGCGAGAGGTCGGTGGTTCGAGCCCGCACCAGGGCTGGCGGGAACCCCAAACTGTCCGGGTCAGTTCGTGACCCTTAATCCCGGTATACAGGGGTAGGTCCTAGGAGGGGTCGGCGGAGGGTCGGGCCCGAGAGATATCACAACTTCACGTCATTCTGTACTCACCAGCCACTTTCTCCGTGTGATGGAGTGCCTGAAGATCATGTACTGGAAGTAGACTGGGAACAGCAGGGGCGGCAAGGCTGGAAGGCAAGCCACCAGGGTATTTCATTGGTTAAATGACATATGCTTGACATCTGTGACTCCAACGCGTCAATCCTGTTTATTAGGCTTAAAGATAAAAGCGGCTGTTCTCGAGCCAAATGCAAATAACGCGTTGTAACGTTGGTTGGCGACATATCTTTTTTTTTTATTGCAGGTACAAGGAAATACAAAAAAAGAAATTGCATGAAAAAAAATCAGTATTCATTTCTTTTCAGTGGGCTTTTAATGAGAAAAATGTCCATTTTTCAAAATGTTTACATTTCAATAGCATTGCATAACTAAATCTTCCATGCTGTCCAAATACCAACGGTGACCTATGGATTTTTCCCCTTCATTGCAAACTTAGGGGCCTATTCTGAAACATTGTTCACTATAAAATCAATATCAGTGTTAGAAGTGAATAGCCACTTTTATCTTTAAGACACTCTTCGCATGAGTGATTTATTAATCAGATTTGTTTAATTACGAAGAGATATGTGTCTAGATGTAAATGGCTTAATGAAATCCCTAATCTCCAGGGAGTCCGGAACAATATTCTGTATTATTTCAAGGTAGAACAGTGCATCAGCGACAGTGAAAACATGTCATCCTTTATATCTAAGTGACACCCATTTATGTGATAAGATGGTTTCTTTTGATGTGTGAATTTGTCAACTCCTATATTACAACTATTGTTAACTCTTAAGCTAAAGTAAGTTAATATAATAGTTAACAAAGTTACCTCGTGAATTAACTCTTGTTAACTCGTAAATTAACTTCTGTTAACTCTTAAATTACTGGCTGTTATGTTAACTTATATTAACTCGTATATTAACACTTACGTTAACTCTGATATTAACACTCTTTCTTAATTTAAAATGGGTAAATGGAGACCAACTTACTGGCGAAGAAATATCTATGTTGCCAGTTGTAAGGAAGACTGCGTTTCCTCTCCTTGGCAACCTGCAAGTACCATGACGATAATGATGAGGTCGTTAACCACCTGACAACTTTAATACACTGCAGGCATGCGAGTTGCAAAAGGTCAGCTCATGGTCACACAGAAAGACACTTTCATGTAGGATATAGTTAAAAAAAAGTATATTTGTGCTAATTACACTGGATTTAATTGAGCATCGTTTAACAAAGCGTAAAGAATTTCTCCTAAAAGATACAATGAAAAACTGTACAAGGTTTTTTGTTACTGTGAGCTATAGTTGGTTAGTTGTATATTCAGGACGCTTTAGCCCCCTTTAATATAGCGTCAAGGGGTGAAGGAAGGGAAGAACCCCCTATTCTTTGCAAAGAAGGACATGGGATCTTTATCTCGCGACCACACAGACATGGCCACAGCGGGGCGCGAACCACCGATCCACGTGCCGTTAGGCTCTCAGGTGGCCAGAGCGCTGGAGGCGAGCGCTCTAACCCACTGAGCTATCGAGGCGGCCCCACTGTGAGCGCTAGGTAGGTGGACTTACTATCTTGGGCATCGTCTTGCCGACCACCAGGAGGGCGTCCAATCTCACATCCGGGTCCTTGTTCATCTGGCGGAGGGACCACGTGATCACACATCAATAACAACGAAAAGAAAAACGTCAGACAGTCGACTGTTTACTTATTCGCTCAACCAATCTGTCATATATATAGATATAGATTGCCATATATAGGAGATATAATATATATGACATATATATATGACAATCTAGATCTTCAGTATCTCTCCTCCAGTACCACCGGGATTCCAGATAACGACTAGCAACTAGCGACACGGGTCTCTCGACTAAACTTAAAAACACATTATGCACGGCCATTGTAGTCATTATACCGATTCAAAGAACTCCGCAGTTACTTCCAAATTTAAGACTCATAGCTTACTTCATCGTTGGTAAACGTTCGTATGTGCACCACCGTATATACCTTACTACCTATATATATTTGTGTTACAGAATGTGACTTCATAAGATTCATCACTGTTTTACTTAATACAAGATATTTGATGGATGGCCGATAACTAAGAGTTCAGTTTGGCGACATCATGATTTTCACATATTCTTTCATCTAAACTAACCTCGAATTTCCCAGACCGTTTCTCGATTATACCACATATATATATATATATATAAACAACACGCGTAACTATCGTCACGTAGGATAAAGCACGAGCAGGTCAGGTCACGTGACTTACAATGTTGGGTTTGGCGTGGTGCTGATAGTGAAGGTGATTCCACCAGTCCGTGGCTGCCCCCTAGTGGGAGAATGAACAACGATGTAAAGCCCACAGTGTCAACACATAAAACTACAACAACATGTAAAAACTACTTCCATATTTCCAGGGTAGCTCAGGTAGTACTCGCCAAAAAACAGTAAAATTACAATAGCATTACCCGAGTTAAATAATCTACTCATATTTCCAGGGTAGCTCCGGTATTACTGATAAAGAACCAGTAAAATTACAATATCATTATCTGTATTAAATAAACTACTCATAGTTTCCGGGTAGCTCTGGTATTACTGACCAAGAACCAACAAAATGACAAAAGCATTTCACTCATATTTTCTGGGTAGCTCCGGTTAACTCTCGCCAAGGACGTTGTACAATAACCGATTTTCAACGAGGATGACGGACGTCCACGAGTGATCACCTACCTTAGTGAAGCACATGGTGAACTGATGCAGAGCGTGGTTCCATTTCGTGCTTTTGAACACCGAGAGATGTCCGAAGTCGTGCTGACTCCATCCAGCCTGAGCCTGGGGGGGGGCGGCGGGGGAGAGAAACAACACACCACAAATTAGACTCACGTACGTCCTGGGGATATATCGAGTCAGATGTACAGTTACTTCCGGTACCTTCATGGACTGCGTGGCTGAACTTCCTGCCAGGATAGAAGCTCCCATCTAACATCGCCAAGGTTTGTGGGTTGGTCGGTTGCATATTCAGGGACGCTTTAACCACTTTTGGTCATATCCCGTCGATGGGAGAAGGAAGGGAGAGTGGAGCCATGTCCCCCCGGGGGGGGGGGGGGTAACCCCCTACTCTTTGCGAAGGAGGACATGGGATCTTTATTCTGTAACCACACAGACATGGCCACAGCGGGGCTCGAACCACCGATCCACGTGCCGTTAGGCTCTCAGGCGGCCAGAGCACTCAAGGCGAGCGCTCGAACCGATTGAGCTATCGAAGCGGCATCCCCCTGGTTAGTAACCCCGAAACCTATGATTGACTATTCATGTTTCTCGGGATGCTTTGATTATCCTTATGAATGTGTTAGCGACCAATCACCATGGCAACGAAGCACTGTCGATTCTTTTGTTCGTATTTGGAGTTGAAGCGTTCGTGCCCGATTTTGTTCAGCTCAGAGTTAACTTAATTTAGGGAAAAGAAATAAATAAGAATTGGGAGTTTACAGTTTTTACTCCACGATATCACTATAGACGCGTTTTTTCAAAGTAGCAAAAGTGTGATCCGGCAGGTTTATTCTGGGAGCATTGCATCGGAGCGTTATTTCGAAATTCCCCAATGATGTCACAAGATTGACAGGTTAGCTTTGATGCAGTGCGTAGGCATCTGTTGTCGAGGGCGTGTATTGTTCTCATGGTTAAGTGTTTTTCGTTGAGTTCAAGTCAGTGTGCAGAGAGATTCTGAGTCTCAATCGGAAAGCACATGCGTTTGTATTCCCCTTTGACGTCACTTTCCTCGCTCCCAGAATTTAAATCGGCCTATGCGAAAACAAGTGGAAAAAATATTCCCTTCAACTATTTGGGGCGTTATATCTCGATAATATAAGTGTGGAAACACAGAAGATGAATAAGAGCTAAAGTTATTTTGGCGTGGCACTGACTGTTTAAGCAAAACGTATACACAGTAAAAAATATGTTGACGGTATGATAGGTGGTGGTGGGGGGGGGATTCAGTTGGCTTACGTAGAGTATTGTTAACCCGACAAGTCATGTCGTAAAAGAGGGGGGGGGGGGGGAGGGAGGTCAAGGCAGCAAGGAACCATTTATCCCGGCATCCTACTCGAAAAAAGACATGGATATTTGCACAGGTGGGACGCGAACCCTGTATCCTGTGCAGAGCAGCACCATCGACAGGAGAGAGGGAAGGTCGACTTACCTGGACCGTGGAGTAGAAGGCGACAGACAAGAGGTAAGGAATCCATCCCGTGCCGAACATGTACAGAGTCAGGTACGCCAACAGCTCCAGCAGCACCAGGTGTCCCACGTTGGTGACGTAGAAGAATACACTGGGCTTGAAAAGGCCCTGTAGTAAAAGGTGCAAGTCGTTAGGGTTAACATTAAGTCTGACCGACATAGACCGGGGGCTGTATTCATAATCCCCTCGTAAGTTACGCACGAAAACTCGTCTTAGCCTCACATGATTGTGGTTGTGGTCATGTTCAAGATCAAGAAATCATATGCAATAAAGTTTTAGCCCTTTCTTGATTCAGAAAATCCCCTTCTTGGGTGATTACTTATGTATTTTGAACCCGATAATCGATCGGCAGATCTTCCACTTAGCGCTAAGTCTAGTGGCGTAGCCTACGTGGCGATTATGAATACGGCCCAGTAATTTACATGATTGCGACAGCACCACACGACACTCACAGAGCTCAGTTACCGAACACAACCTGTCAACACTGTCCGACCAAGTTTGTAAGTCAAAAAGTCGTTTGTTTAGAACCTGAATAATGTAATTAATGACGCATGAACCCCCCCTGTGGCTAGAATAATGTCAATAGTGACGCATGAACCCCCCCTGTGGCTAGAATAATGTCAATAGTGACGCATGAACTTCCGTTGTGGCTAGAATAATTTCAATAGTGACGCATGAACTTCCGTTGTGGCTAGAATAATGTCAATATTGACGCATGAACTTCCGCTGTGGCTAGAATAATGTCAATAATGACGCATGAACTTCCGTTGAGGCTAGAATAATGTCAATAATGACGCATGAGCTTCCGTTGTGGCTAGAATAATGTCAATAGTGACGCATGAACTTCCGTTGTGGCTAGAATAATGTCAATAGTGACGTATGAACTTCCGTTGTGGCTAGAATAATGTCAATAGTGACGCATGAACCCCCCCCCCCTGTGGCTAGAATAATGTTAATAGTGACGCATGAACTTCCGTTGTGGCTAGAATAATGTCAATAGTGACGCACGAACTTCCGCTGTGGCTAGAATAATGTCAATAATGACGCATGAACTTCCGTTGTGGCTAGAATAATGTCAATAGTGACGCATGAACCCCCCCTGTGGCTAGAATAATGTCAATAGTGACGCATGAACTTCCGCTGTGGCTAGAATAATCTCGAATAGTGACGCATGAACTTCCGTTGTGGCTAGAATTATGTCAATAGTGACGCATGAACTTCCGCTGTGGCTAGAATAATGTCAATAATGACGCATGAACTTCCGTTGTGGCTAGAATAATGTCAATAGTGACGCATGAACTTCCGTTGTGACTAGAATAATGTCAATAGTGAAGTATGAACTTCCGTTGTGGCTAGAATAATGTCAATAGTGACGCATGAACTTCCGTTGTGGCTAGAATAATGTCAATAGTGACGCATGAACCCCCCCCCCCCCCCTGTGGCTAGAATAATGTCAATAGTGACGCATGAACTTCCGCTGTGGCTAGAATAATCTCGAATAGTGACGCATGAACTTCCGTTGTGGCTAGAATTATGTCAATAGTGACGCATGAACCCCCCCTGTGGCTAGAATAATGTCAATAGTGACGCATGAACTTCCGTTGTGGCTAGAATAATGTCAATAGTGACGCATGAACTTCCGTTGTGACTAGAATAATGTCAATAGTGAAGTATGAACTTCCGTTGTGGCTAGGATAATGTCAATAATGACGCATGAACCCCCGTTGTGGCTTCAATGATATCTCCCGTTGTGGCTGTACAATACTGCCATTCCCTTAGCGCTAAAGGGGACTCGCTCAGATAATAAGGTATGTAAGTGACGTCACAGACAGCGCGCGCTCACCTCTAGAAACAACCATTCTGGGTACAACGAGTCAGCGGGTCCCTATACTTTACTATGGGCGTCAAACTAGACTCGGTGATGTTTTGGATATGAATGCACTGTTAGAGTTGAAAACCATGTGGAGTAAATGTTTGGGGCTGTACCTCCATACCATACTAGTTTTAAATCGAACGACGCTGGTTTTTTTGTGCGTTTCACGCAATTACAAAGAGCTCCCCGTGTTATGTATATGGGGCGGTGAAGTGTCATGTACCCAAAACCGGATTCGCTGGAGGTGAACGCGCGCTGTCTGTGACGTCACTTACAGACCCTATAGTGGACAAAACATGGTAACGGTGATATTTAACCTACATGAGCGGAATTAACTGTTTCTAACTATACCAATATATATGCAGCTATGCTAATCGTTTCGCAAACTTTTATATACGTTTTGTAATAAGTTCAAACTACATCTTTGCTGTTCGCAGGAGTAAATGCAACGAGAGCCGAGACAAAGCAGTAACAATATTTAAACAACAGATCAAAGCGTCACCTACCGCGGCGGATTTCACGATCGCAGCTTAGCCGACTACGGGGCTTAGCCGACTACGGGGCTTAGCCGGCTACGGGGCTTAGCCGGCTACGGGGCTTAGCCGGCTACGGGGCTTAGCCGGCTACGGGGCTTAGCCGGCTACGGGGCTTAGCCGGCTACGGGGCTTAGCCGGCTACGGGGCTTAGCCGGCTACGGGGCTTAGCCGGCTACGGGGCTTAGCCGGCTACGGGGCTTAGCCGACTAAATTTAGCATTTAAATTTAGCGGAATAAGCCCAGTAGCCGGCTATACTGCCATCGTGAAATAGGCCCCTGACCGTGGCTAATAACCGAACACTAAGGTAATAACCGGACACAAGCAATGTACCATTTTGACAGCAGTTTGCCGGAGTTCCTGGAAGTCCTGCTTCACTTGTGTGTGAGGGTCTGTCTGAGTGAGAGGACCCAGCCGCAGCGCGTGCAGGTGCTTCTTCACGAAGTCAAGGTCATTGTGGAACGCCTGGAAAGCTTCCTGCAACCATAGCAACCGCCTCGTTATTAATGAGATCAAAATTAATAACATCCGGTGTGTGTGTTTTAGGAGTTTACCGAGACAGATGTGGAAGGTCGCGTAGAAATAATTATTATAACTTTCGCTATATAACATGATTATAATTTTTGCTATATTAACATAATTATAATTTTGGTTACATAACATGCTTATAACTTTCGCTATATAACATTATAATAACTTTTGCTATATTACATGATCACAACTTTTGCTATACAACATAAGTACACGTGACCTGGGTCCCCCACGTGACCTGGGTCCCCTACGTGACCTGGATCCCCCCCATGACCTGGGCGACCCACGTGACCTGGGCGACCCACGTGACCGGGGCCACCCCACGTGACCAGCGTGCCCAGGGTGTGTGTGTGTGGGGCGGGGGAGGGGGGGGGTGGGGTAGTTGTGGGGCGTGCTCACCGTGGCATCCTGCCCGGCGTAGTGACCTATGACCCGCCCGCCGCCCGGGTGACGCTTGCTCCACTCCGTGATGTCGTACACCTCTCCCTCGATCACCAGCCACCGGTCGTCCCGCTTGGTGTGCGCGCGCACCTCCTCCCACGTGAACTCGCGCCGCTCGCGCCCCGCCGCCACCTGGTGGCCGCCTTTGCCCATCTCGTCGGTCGCTGTCGTCGGTCGGCGGCCGCGTCAAGTCTGCAAGACCGGAGGGGAAGTCATGACAATACCGTGCATCCTCAACAACAATAACTAATATCAATACCAACATCCGTAACCATATTAACATTAAATAACAAGATTAACATCTCCATAATACCAAGCATAGGGATCATGCTAAAATACGACATCTGGCGAGAATTATGCGAGCTATCTCTTTAAACATGACACAATGACTCTTCCTAAAACGGCCAACATCAAAGGTGCCAAAGGTTAACAATTGGTTTGCGAGGAATGATGGGATATCCCCGGCCTCATTTCTTAAATAAAGACTGGCTTCTCCATACCACAAACGGGGCTAGCCAATATAATACGGATTCAGAAGTACATAAAAGCCTGATATGAGAACTCTCCATCGTCATTTTAAACGGCCAATCGAACGAAAGTATTCTGCACTTCATCAGAACGATAGAGTTAAGTTCTTAATCATGAAACCTTGTTCTACTCGCCTAAAAATAG
The DNA here is from genome assembly GCA_964019135.1 of Arenicola marina. Lineage (NCBI taxonomy): Eukaryota > Metazoa > Annelida > Polychaeta > Arenicolidae > Arenicola > Arenicola marina. The sequence goes on from OZ025265.1 coordinate 31,098,204, forward strand.
CAATATCAGTGGTATTTTCTATCATTTACAACGATAGTTTCTATCACTGGCAGTGATATTTGCATTTGTTGATATCAAATAATACCATATAATGGTATTTGCTATCATTTGTGGTCGTATGTTCTGTCAGGTCTTGGTATTATTTGCCATTAGTTGTTGACACAAGCGAACCACTCCAAACGAGACGGAACACCCTTGGACCCTTGTTTGATATTCGTTCAATCAGTTCTCATGTCATTGCAATATTAATCACATTAGCCTGTGAGAGTTAACATTTAAAGGCAACAATTCACGTATTCCAATATTTCTTGTGTCCGGTATATAAAATATAGTAAGTAAGTAAGTTTATTTAGTATAAGAGGCCATCAGGCCCATAGTACATACAGGGTATAACATAATTAATACGGTGCAACAGGGTATATACAGGTATAAAATATATATAAATATATATATATATACAGTGGCACTTGTCCTGCACTTGTCGCCCGTGAATAGCTATGAAAGGACAAGGATGAGTCAGCATTTCAGACACCGCTTGCTCTTCTACAAGCAAGGATGCGTGGTGTGTCGAGGCAAGGGCGTTACCATTTGCAACACTGCAGCGCAAGGGCACCGATGGACTGGGTGCACAATATAATACGGAATACACAGAGCCTGGTTTATAAAGGTATCAGCTTTCATACTGCCTCAAGGCCAAAATGAAAGGTCTGCTTCTAAACCCCGCCCCGCTCAAGATAAAGAAATATTCCATATCATTGAAACCCTTTCTAGATTGAGAAAATCCAACTCTCGGGTGAATATTTCTGAAGTTCTCAAGCTTAAACTCGATAATTGTACCACCTAGATGTTAGCTTAGCGCTTAGCGCTATCTTACTACGTGGGGTTTATAAATACAGCCCCAGACTTCAGTTTTGCCACTTTGATGAATGCATTTTGGGCAATTGTCAATGAAACACATACTTATTTGTTCATGTTCAATGGACAAACTTAGCTTTGAAGTGTACCATAATGTTGAACCAACAGTTTCAAGCTCATGGGTGCCTGGCTTGGCCCACAACATTACTGCAAAGACTGGCTGGTGCGATATGACAGCGCGGAAATATCCAGTTTCTGGTACTTGTTAATTAATAATTAATCAACAATTCCAACGCGCCCAACAGTCATTGTCCTAAAGCTTTGACGACGACTCTAGCTGCCTACGGGCCTACGGCATCATAAGCAAAGCTGGTCGTCGCACTTCAACAACAAGTTTGGGGCCGGCCCGATAGCTCAGTGGGTTAGAGCGCTCGCCGTGAGTGCTCTGGCCATCTAACGACGCATGAATCGGTGGTTCGCCCCCCGCTGTGGCCATGTCTTTGTGGTCGCAGGATAAAGATCCCATGTCCTTCTTCGCAAAAAAAGCTTGGGGTTACCCCCGGGGACATGGCTCCGCTCTCCCTTCCTTCTCCCATGGACGCGATATGACCAAAAGAGGTCATATTTTTTTCAACAACTTTTTCAACAGGTCTAAATGAGTGCGAGCACTGAAAAAAAAATTGACATATCACATGTATATAGTTTAAAAATTGCCCTTAATAATATAAATATATCGATATATGATCGACCTATTATCGTCCCGTAATACCATGTCAACCTATTATCGCCCATGTTGATGGCGCACGCCGTTTGAATACTGCATGATGGGACTAGATCCCCCAGCCGACAAACCCCAGCGCGATAAGTACCCTCCACACACACACAGACAGGGCTAAAGGTGACCTTGGGTACCGACCACGTGGCACTGCGCACACAGCGCCCCCTGGCGGCAGAGCGTATACATACACATCAAGCCTATTGATGGAGGGATGAATGGATGGATGAAAGGCATGTTCGCTACATTTGGCTCTCCACCGGGTCCGCAAGCCCGCGTAGGGGGGGGGGGGGGTGAAGGCCATGAGTTATGACCAACAACCCCTCACGGAGTAGGCCGAGGGGAGTCTGCCCGTCCGCCAGCTAGGACAGGGGTTGGCATGGGGGTCGTTTGTACGACCCTCACACAGCCTCAAGGGATGATGTCCCTGGCATTTGTTCATGCGATGAAAGCCGTGAATTCATCACTGGGCAAATATCCATGTAGTGAGTCCTTGATAAGTTAAAACGCCAAAAACGCCATATTAGCGGCTTCATGAAATTCCTGACAAATTCAGTACGAACGTGTATTCTGTCAGGGATTCAGTCGTGAAATCGCTAAAATACGGAAACGAATACGACAAGATTGTGAAAAATGATGACCGGTTCTTACTGTGACACAAGACATGGGAGAATCGAGTTGGTTACATCTGCCAAACCATACAGGACGTAATAGAAGGATTGTGAAAAATTATGACCGGTTCTTACTGTGACATAAGACATAGGGGAATCGAGTTGGTTACATCCGCCAAACCATACAGGTCGTAATAGAAGGACTGAAGGATTAAGGGACGGAGTGATGGAGGGACGAAGGGATGGACGGATGATGGGATGGAGGGACGAAGAAATCGACGGATGGAGGGATGAAATGATGAAGGGATGGATGAAGGGATGCCAGGATGAAGGGATGGAGGGATGAAAGGACGGACGGATGAAGAGATGGATGGATGGACGGATGAATAGACTGACAGATGAAGAGATGGATGAAGGGATGGATGGATGAAAGGATAAAGGGAAGAAGGGACCAAGGGATGGACGGATGGATTAAGGGATGAAAGGATGAAGGGACGAAGAGATGAAGGGGTGGATGAAGGGATGACAGGATGAAGGGATGAACGGATGAAAGGATGGACGGATGAAGGAATGGACGGATGAAGGGATGAATGAATGAAAGGACGGAGATGAAAGGATGGAGGGATGAAGGGATGGAGATGAAGGGATGGACGGATGGAAAGACGAAGGGATGGACGCATGAAGGGGTGGACGGATGGAGGGATGGAGGGACGAAGAAATCGACGGATGGAGGCATGAAATGATGAAGGGATGGATGAAGGGATGCCAGGATGAAGGGATGAAAGGACGGACGGATGAAGAGATGGATGGATGGACGGATGAAAGGACTGACAGATGAAGGGATGGATGAAGGGATGGATGGATGAAGGGATGGATGGATGAAAGGATAAAGGGACGAAGAGATGAAGGGATGAATGGATGGACGGATGAAGGAATGGACGGATGAATGAAAGGGCGGAGATGAAAGGATGGAGGGATGAAAGGATGGACGGATGAAGGGATGGAGAGATGAAGGGATGGACGGATGGAGAGACGAAGGGATGGACGCATGAAGGGATGGACGGATGGAGGGATGAAGGGATGGAGGGAGGAGTGATTTAGGCCAAAGAGAGACGAAGGGATGGACGGATGGAGGGATGAAGGGACAGATAAAGGGAGGGACGGATGTAGGGACGGATGAAGGGGTGGACGGATGGAGAGACGAAGGAATGGACGCCTGAAGGGATGGACGGATGGAGAGACGAAGGGATGGACACATAAAGGGGTGGACGGATGGACGGATGAAGGGATGGAGGGAGGAGTGATTTAGGCCGCTGTGTGCACACACGACCCCAGCGGGTGATTGAACTCCTTTGACTGTGACGTGATCTGTGAAGCCACCCTCAGCGAGACACCGAAACAGTTGAGACATTGGGTCCGGGCAGTGTGCCGCCTCGGATCGCTCGGCGCCCGTACAAACTGATTGCTGGGGAGACTGGCCATAACGAGAGACCCAACAGAGCTGTTTGCCTTGGTCGAGTTGGTCGCTATGGGTGATTAGGCAGCGACCTGCAGGGAACAGGGGGGGGGGCGAGGAGCGATCTGTGAGCAGGGGGTGGGGGGGTGGGAGGAGCAGAGGGGTGGGAACAGAGGGTGGGGCGCAGAGAAGCAGAGGGGTTGGGAGCGAAGAACAGAGGGGTGGGCAGCGGAATCGGGCAACAAACCGATCAATCGGTAAGGCAGACAGGGCGCCTGTTTGTCGCTCATAGATGGTCGCCAGGGAAACCTTAGGGGGGAGGGGTGGCGGCTGCTGGGGGCACGGATGAGATAGTCAGGATGGCCTAGAATCGAAAGATAGGAGGGGGGCGGCGGCGGGAAGGGGGGTGGGGAAAACCAGTGTGGAGGATAATTATTATGGAATAGTAGATGGTGGGGAGATGAAGCGGATATTGGGGCGATAATATGTGTACCTAGGATACCGGGACTGATAAGCAAGCACACAGCCACGTACACCGGTGACAGACATATAGATATGTGGCATATATGATGAGCTGGAGCCAAACTATTGATTGTTACGTAAATATCTGATACAGTATGTAGACCGCCACGGCGCTCACCAGTATGGCAAGCGAAATGTGTCATAATTCATGTCACGAAAACAGATTTCCGCTCATAGAACGGAGTTTGGTGACTTGAACTTGAATAAAAGACTGCCCTCCTCGGATGAGAAGGTACATGTCGACCAATCTGGGGACTTGGATGTCAGGTTTCCGCTGCCACTCAAGCGACTCCGGCTGATCGGTTTCCTCCGCGACATCCTCCACAAGGGACGAGTGGGAGGAGCCGTTTTACAAGTTACCAACAACCATCGGCGGAAACAAATGACAATTGACGCCGAGGAAATCGAACACCACCCAGCGGGGATAGAGAGCGCTTACCATAGACCGCGACGAAGAAAATCCTTAAAGACAACAGCCGTCCCGTAGTCTGCTAGTGATATCCCAATATCCCGGCCTTCCGCCGCCGATAGACGAGGGGCCTGCTGACAGCGGTGTGTGCTGACAGCGGTGTGTGCTAACGGCGGTGTGTGCTGACAGCGGTGTGTGCTGACGGCGGTGTGTGCTGACAGCGGTGTGGTGTGCTGACAGCGGATTGTGCTGACGGCGGTGTGTGCTGACAGACCTGAGTTATCTTCTGACAGTGTTACCAGTTGACAGCGGTGTCTGCTGACAGTGCTGACAGCGATGTGTGCTGACAGTGTTAACAGATGACAGTGTTAACAGCTGACAGCGGTGCCTGCTGACAGCTATGTGTGCTGACGGTGGTATCAGCTGACAGCGGTCTCTGCTGACTGTGTTGACGGTGGTATCCGCTGACAGCCGTGTGAGAGGACAGGTGTATATATAGGCATCGACCACGTGTTCACACGTCGCCACAAGACACGCCATCTACCGGGGAAAGTGTAAAACTGGAGCTGGCGGCCTACTCGACCATGAGTCTTGCTATTGATGGGCGCGAACAATAGCACAATAGCACGGTAGTACGGTAGTATAGTTCAAGTGAGACAGTGATGGGGTGGGGTACAGGGGTGTGGGGTTGTGGGGTTGGACGTAGGAAAAACAGCATGGGTGGAAGAGTGTTGGGGTAGTAAGAAGGAAGCGGGTGGGGTATGGGGTTGTAGGGAGGGAGAAAAGGATGGGGTGGAGGGGGGTGGGTGGTGGGGAGTGAGTAAGGTGTTGGTTGTACGGAGGGAGGGAAGGGCGGGGTGGAGCGGGGTGCAGTGGCGGATCCAGCGGGGGGGGGGCTTACTGCGGTTATAGCCCCCCCCCCACTCCCCACCCCCTGGTCAAGCCGCAGAAGCGCCCCCCACCGACAGGTTTAGCCCCTGACATTAAAGAAGCCTATTCCTGTCCAGGAGCAGCAAACTGATGGTGAAGAAGGGCCAGTGCCCCCACCCCCCCCCCGTTTCCGTCACCTATGCACTGTAATCGCGAAATTCAAGCCCCCCCCCCCCCTAACACCTAAAGTCTGAATCCGCCCCTGGGGTGGAGGGGGGTTGGGGTGTGTGGAGGGGGTGTGGGGTTGCGGGGAAGGATAAGGACGGGTTGTGGGGAGGGAGAGAAGGGTGGGGAGAGGGGTGGGGGGGGGGGTGACCCTCCAGGAGTCCCCAGAGAGATATCAGTTCCGTCTCCTCCCCATGTCTTTTAAGGGTTCGTGGAAGGAGGGACGGGGAGAAAAGAGGAAAAAGGGGATTAAGGGGAAGGAAGGGAGATACGCGGGGAACGGGGGTGGGGTGGGGGTGGGGGGTCCTGCAGACCCGGAGTAACCCGCGCCTTCTGGGAACACCAATAAACAATGGGTGAAGATCGTAAAGCAACATGTGGATGTGACTTACGTTTAGGGCAAATATTAACGAAAATGTAGACATAAAGATCGTTAAGCAAAGAAAAAAACACCGATTATCCCGACATCAACAGTCGAACGACGTCTTCATAGCCTGATAATAAGTCCAATCGGGAAAGGAAAACTTCAGATAAGCAATATAGATCTCCACAGATTATCGTTTCGGGTGATATGTTGATAATGAGCAGAGCTGAAGGACTAGCACTCGAGACACACGCGATCAGAGACACGTTCAGAGTGACGTCACCAGCACGCGGCACGTGCTGGGACTAGAGGAAACACGTGACCAGCCATGGTGACAACAGGCGAGGACCGATGTCCGACATCTCGGTCCGTCCCCGGCAGAGGCGCCACTGTAGATTGCGCTCTCAGCACGTACATCCACCCCAGGGGCTTGATAATGATTACAGCATTACGGATCAACACTTTTTTTTTAACCGTGAACCTAACGCACGGAAAGTAAGAGAAGGCGAAGCCACAGGTGTGCCAATGTGTGGCCTTTGTACTCCATCAGCCAACACTGCAGACATTATATGGCCTTTTTACTCCATCAGCCAACACGGCAGACATTATATGGCCTTTTTACTCCATCAGCCAACACTGCAGACATTATATGGCCTTTTTACTCCATCAGCCAACACTGCAGACATTATATGGCCTTTTTAACACCATCAGCCAACACTGCAGACATTATATGGCCTTTTTACTCCATCAGCCAACACTGCAAACATTATATGGCCTTTTTACTCCATCAGCAAACACTGCAGACATTATATGGCCTTTTACCTCATCATCCGACACTGCAGACATTATATGGCCTTTTACCACATCATCCGGCACTGCAGACATTATATGGCCTTTTACACCATCAGCCAACACTGCAGACATTATATGGCCTTTTAATTCATCATCCGTCACTGCAGACATTATATGGCCTTTTACCTCATCATCCGACACTGCAGACATTATATGGCTATTTACCTCATCATCCGACACTGCAGACATTATATGGCCTTTTTACACCATCAGCCAACACTGCAGACATTATATGGCCTTTTACCCCATCGGCCAACACTGCAGACATTATATGACCTTTCACCATCATCCGACACTGCAGACATTATATGGCCTTTTACCTCATCAGCCAACACTGCAGACATTATATCGCCTTTTACCCCATCGGCCAACACTGCAGACATTATATGGCCTTTTACATCATCAGCCAACACTGCAGACATTATATGGCCTTTTACCCCATCGGCCAACACTGCAGACATTATATGGCCTTTTAACTCATCATCCGTCACTGCAGACATTATAAAGCCTTTTACCTTATCATCCGACACTGCAGACATTATATGGCCTTTTACCCAATCATCCGACACTGCAGACATTATATGGCCTTTTACCCAATCATCCGACACTGCAGACATTATATGGCCTTTTTACTCCATCAGCCAACACTGCAGACATTATATGGCCTTTTTACTCCATCAGCCAACACTGCAGACATTATATGGCCTTTTGCCCCATCATCCGACACTGCAGACATTATATGGCCTTTTACCTCATCAGCCAACACTGCAGACATTATATGGCCTTTTACCCCATCGGCCAACACTGCAGACATTATATGGCCTTTTACCTCATCATCCGACACTGCAGACATTATATGGCCTTTTACCTCATCATCCGACACTGCAGACATTATATGGCCTTTTACCCCATCAGCCGACACTGCAGACATTATATGGCCTTTTACCCCATCAGCCGACACTGCAGACATTATATGGCCTTTTACCCCATCGGCCAACACTGCAGACATTATATGGCCTTTTACCTCATCATCCGACACTGCAGACATTATAAGGCCTTTTACCTAATCATCCGACACTGCAGACATTATATGGCCTTTTACCTCATCATCCGACACTGCAGACATTATATGGCCTTTTACCTCATCATCTAACACTGCAGACATTATATGGCCTTTTACCCCATCGGCCAACACTGCAGACATTATATGGCCTTTTAATTCATCATCCGTCACTGCAGACATTATATGGCATTTTACCTCATCATCCGACACTGCAGACATTATATGGCCTTTTACCCCATCGGCCAACACTGCAGACATTATATGGCCTTTTAACTCATCAGCCAACACTGCAGACATTATATGGCCTTTTACCCCATCAGCCAACACTGCAGACATTATATGGCATTTTACCCCATCAGCCAACACTGCAGACATTATATGGCCTTTTACCCCATCAGCCAACACTGCAGACATTATATGGCCTTTTACCCCATCAGCCAACACTGCAGACATTATATGGCCTTTTACCTCATCAGCCAACACTGCACCTCTTTACCACAAGAAAGCCTAGAAGACTCCATTCTCCGTCAAACATACATGTCTTTGTCGCGTGTTGCTGTGTCAGCTGGGTGAGGGATGGGGGGGGGGGGTGACCGGTTCATGCCCCGTGAACCATGAACCCCAGACACTGTTAGGGTTACCACACCGTGGGAGGAGCCAGGGTGGGTGTAGGGGTGGTACACAGCATTATCCGTTCCACGTTTGGGGGTCTACTTTCTGTGCCGGGGTCACTGAGCCAAGACTCGCAGCAGCGACTGAGGCTATTATAAGCGACGTGGATATTTTGCGGACACCTCTGAGCAATTACTGCCGCTTTAGAAATGTCGCTATAATTGTCACCGCTATTTTTAGGCACTATGATGAGAACAGAGAGGTAGTTGGCTAATTATCGGTAGGCCCATGACCGTGCCCGACGGTACCAAGGATGAAAACCCCAACATCCATCGTACATATAAAAACTCTGTAAGGATATATTATCAGGGCGCACGTGCGATTACCACCCCCCCCACACACTTACTTACACTATAAAGAAGGGCGTATCCCGAACAGGCTTCCTGGGGGAATGAACACAGGTATGAGAGGGGGGCGTGGGGCGGCGGGGGAAGGCGGGGGGACGGCGGGGGACAGCGGGGGGACGGCGGCATTCTCCACTGTAACAGCGTTGGTGACATACTAGTAACACCCACCCTTCCCTTCCCTCATCGGCACACAAAACTACACAGATTTTGCAGCGTATAACCCGTCACAACTTCAGCAAATAACGCTGCGGGTATTGAACCCATAAAAAAACCTCAACGCGCCTTGTACCAGGGGCCCAGGCCGTGAAGTCCTACTTTAAAAGCAACTTGAGACTCACTCACAGATCGCATCATATAACAGGAGTGTTATGTCGCCCCTGGAGTATGACGTGGCCAGCTTGGCCCAACCCTTCAATTGCCACGAGCTAGGCTGAAGGTCACCTTGACATGACAGTATTTACTCGCGCTGACTCGTCGGTTGGTTACAAAATAGTCGACAACTTTATACCACATGTCTTTGTGTAGTTGCAGGGGACTGCCAGTTATATATAATAGACGACAGATTTATAATAATAATAATAATCAGTTTATTGTGCACTGTAGGCTCACAGCCTCAAAGTACAAATATATGTATATACAAATAACATCAAGTAAATAATGTAACATTTTGAATCAGTTTTTCCCTTAATTTGTACGCATCGCGGAGAAATAGCACGATGTTATATAGGGTGGGGGTATCTATTGACATCATCAAAAAGGTAAATTCCCAACTCAAGTTCTGCTTCTGGTCTGTGACTTCAGGTAGGTATTTTTTTCGTGACGCTTGATACAAAGGGCAAAAACAGATTAGGTGTATCTCATCTTCTATAACACTTTCACCATTATTTTTACAATACATACACAGTCTTTCTTCCCTAGGGATTCCTAAATGTCTGCCTTTCTCTATGTTTAGTGGGTGTGTGGAACATCGAAATTGGGCCAAGAGTTTTCGAAGATAGCTTTCCTTAATAGCAAATATATACGGTTCTGTTGTCAAGGTTCTTTTATACTTTCTATATGTGTCGAGTCGGTTATTTTCTTCTAAGCAGTTGAGCCAATTTGTATGTGCTCTATACATCAATTCACCCTTAGTTGTTTTTAAAAATAGATCCTCATCTCCTATTTGCTGATGCGTCCAGGCTTCTTCAAATCCGAGCTCTAACAATATTATTTTCACTTCAGTGGCCCATGTGCGCCTCCCCCTATAATCTAATTCAAATAGCATAGTATATGTTTCTCTCAGGAGGGACTGGTCCTCATTCCTGACGAGCTTCATCCAGAACTTTAGCATCTTCATAACACACATTATTTGGACTGGGTACGTTCCAACTTCTCCCATAACAGCTGCATTTGATGTCGATGCAGGTAGTTTTAATATCCATTTGCAATATTTCACTTGGACACTCTCTATACCGTCCTTCACCCTATATCCCCAAATCTCTGCTCCATATGTGAGAATCGGCAATACCATTTTATCAAATAATTCGAATTGGATCTTAGGTTCTAACCCACCACATTTGTTATTTACAGATTTAATAAAATTCACAGCCTTTCCAGCTTGTGCGGAGAGAGTTTGCTGAGCCAAGGTCCAGACTAGCTTAGGGGTAAAAACCAGCCCCAGATACTTATAAGATGATACAGTCTCTATCCTCTTTCCTTTCAAGAACCATTTTTCATTTCTCTTCTGTATCCCCCCATTCCTGAAAACCATAACCTTCGTCTTGTTTAAATTAATTGCTAATCCCCAGCTTTCACAGAACTCGCTAAGCTTATCAATGAGTTTCTGTAATCTACCCACAGTATCAGCTGCTTCAATATTTACCCATAATTTATGAACCCATAAAAAAACCTCAACGCGCCTTGTACCAGGGGCCCAGGCCGTGAAGTCCTACTTTAAAAGCAACTTGAGACTCACTCACAGATCGCATCATATAACAGGAGTGTTATGTCGCCCCTGGAGTATGACGTGGCCAGCTTGGCCCAACCCTTCAATTGCCACGAGCTAGGCTGAAGGTCACCTTGACATGACAGTATTTACTCGCGCTGACTCGTCGGTTGGTTAAAAAATAGTCGACAACTTTATACCACATGTCTTTGTGTAGTTGCAGGGGACTGCCAGTTATATATAATAGACGGCAGATTTATAATGTCTTTACGGACTCACCATTCGACAGGGTAAGCAGGGTCAAATACGCCCCCCCCACCCCGAGAACGGTTAAACCGGGCCAAAGAGCCCGCGAGACGGGGTAGACCGGGCCAAAGAGCCCGCGAGACGGGGTAGACCGGGCCAAAGAGCCCGCGAGACGGGGTAGACCGGGCCAAAGAACCCGCGAGACGGGGCCAAAGAGCCCGCAAGACGGGGTAGACCGGGCCAAAGAGCCCGCGAGACGGGGTAGACCGGGCCAAAGAGCCCGCGAGACGGGGTAGACCGGGCCAAAGAGCCCGCGAGACGGGGCCAAAGAGCCCGCGAGACGGGGCCAAAGAGCCCGCGAGACGGGGCCAAAGAGCCCGCGAGACGGGGTAGACCGGGCCAAAGAGCCCGCGAGACGGGGTAGACCGGGCCAAAGAGCCCGCGAGACGGGGTAGACCGGGCCAAAGAGCCCGCGAGACGGGGTAGACCGGGCCAAAGAGCTCGCGGGACGGGGTAGACCGGGCCAAAGAGCCCGCGAGACGGGGTAGACCGGGCCAAAGAGCTCGCCGGAACACGCACCCTTTATTTATTAAAAACATTTATTGTATAGTTGTGAAGGAAAAAACGCGTCGCGCCGTGTTTGGTCGCGTTCAGGAGGTTGTAGACATGTCCCACGCTCCGGTGGGCGTCCTCCACCCCGCCCCCCCCCCCCACCCCCCGAATACAATTCAGGTGGGACACGTAAAACAGCCACAGGACACGTTCACCGCAGCCATTAAAGTCTACACACACTGCATACAGAGACTACATACAGACACCGCATACAGACACTATACACAGAGACTGCATACATATACTACCTTTTCCAAGGCTGTAACCTGACCACTTTATGCGAGGGTCACCTATGCCAATACTGTGACCTGACTAATTCGAACGAGGGTCACCTATTCCAAGGCTGTGACCTGACCACTTTATGCGCGGGTCACCTGGCGTCGACAGTATAAGTTATGGCGTAACCTGCCTATTTTTCACCCTTCAACGTTGCCCATCTGCACGCACTTCCGCCTCGCTGAGGCTATAAGCACATACTCAGCATGTACACCGGCCTTCTCTCACACGGCAAGGGTTGGTTAGTTGTATATTCAGGACGCTCTTAACCACTTTTGGCCATATCGCGTCAATGGGAGAAAGGAGGGAGAGTGGAGCCATGTCCCCAGGGGTAACCCCCTACTCTTTGCGCAGAGGGACATGGGATCTTTAGGCTGCGACCAAACAGACATGGCCACAGCGGGGCGCGAACCACCGATCCACGTGCCATTAGGCTCTCAGGTGACCTGGGGCCGTATTCATAATCCCCTCGTGAGTTACGCACAAAAAGTGCATTTTCATCTTAGCCTCACTAGCTCGTTGTGGTGGTCCTCATGATTAAGAAATCCTCTACAACAGAATTTTAGCCCTTTCTTAATTCCGAAAATCCACTTCTTCTATGTATTTTCAACCTGATAATCGCTCGACAAATTGGCGTAGCCTAAGTGGCGATTATGAATACGGCCCCAGAGCACTCAAGGCCAGCGCTCTAACCCACTGAGCTACCGGGCCGGCCTTCTCTCACTCGGCGAATGCATGAATCTGTATCAGAGAGGTATATACGTTAGCACCCCTATCCCGTGGTGCGAATGTACGCGCTGTACACCCACAGAGCACATCCGCCATAAAACAAAACTTCCCGGAGCCAGCGTCAACGTAATAACAGGCTACAGCTGTGCAGAGATTTATACGTGCAACAGTTCAACCAGCAAGCATCTCACAATAGAACGAAGCTTCTTTCAGCGATCCATGGGCGAGTCGACCAGTAGGGTATGATCTCGGGAGGCTGGTTGTATATTCAGGACGCTTTAACCAATAGACCGTCCTCCATGTGCGTTATGTCGGACAAACAAGTCGGACAAACAAGGCAGCGCGTCTCTTTTTTCTCGTCAGTTTCAGAGATGAGTACATTTCACTTGTACCATCAGCTATGATTAACAATTTCAAACTTTTCCAGGAAGAGAAGAGGCGAAACGATCGCATGACAAGTGTTCTTTCACTCTCTGCCTTCGACTCACTAGCTTGCGTAGGGCCACCGTGCGGGTAGCTTGGTGCCCTTCAAGAAGTTTGGTTGGTTGGTTATTCAGGACGCTTTAACCACTTTTGCTCATATCGCGTCAATGGGAGAAGGGAGGGAGAGTTGGAGCTAACTCTTTAGGAAGAAGGACATGGGATCTTTATCCTGCGACCACACAGACATGGCCACAGCAGGGCTCGAACCACCGATCCACGTGCCGTTAGGCTCTCAGATGGCCAGAGCGCTTAATGCCAGCGCTCAAACATACTAAGCTATCGGGACGGCCCTCATCCAATAAATCAAGACGGAATCAGAACTTCTGGATCTGTGGATTAGCAGACAGGAGGCGCGGGCGGGGGGGGGGGGGAGTTGTCGGAGATGATGGGCGACAGGACGATTCCAGGCAGGGTGGGGGGGGGGGGGGGGTGGGAGTAGCTATTATCCAGCAGTGTGTTACGGCGTGCCAACCTGTAGATGTTGTTTGCTGAGCTCTCCGGGACGTGGAGGAGTCTAAAGATCGGCGACAGACACAAAGGGAAGGACCGGCCCAGTCACCCGCCATTGTTCACCGCCCTCCCCGGGGTCAAGCAACACAAGCACGTGTCCACGAGGTTGCCCAGGTTGACCCCGGCGGCGTCCAAGTCTCTCTACCTCCTCGATTTTTATCTACCCCCCCCCCCCCCCTCTCCAACTTCGTAATTCCCGTAATAAGCGTAACGTTAGCGGGAGTCGCCGAGCAGAGATCGAGACGAGGAGAGAAGAGATACCACTGAGGCCTCAATCACATACATGCATCGATAGGGGGCGGCCGTGAGTGGGCCTTGACTCCTGCCCCCTCGAGCGGCAGGTTGGACTCGGCAGTACCAACCAACACGTGGCCCAAAACTTATATAACACAAATCGACACAAAGTAGCGACAAAAACATGTGCCACTCATAGTATCAGGACCGTTATAAATCACACCCACAGGGGTCATACTTATATATATATATTACATGACCGCATCCCAACAGCTAACCGTCGGGTGGGCGGGCAATCACGGTGGTTTGCGCTGAACAAACACCAGACTTCCATACATATGGGGGTGGGGGGGGGGTCTCTCCAGCCCCGGCACGTCCTCTGGGGGTGTGAAGTGGCGTCGGAGGGCATCAGATCCGATGCAATATCGCCACTGATTGGGACGTATGGGCCTCAACATTAAGTATGGACTCCACGCCACCACTGCCAGTGACATTAAGTATGGACTCCACGCCACCACTGCCAGTGACATTAAGTATGGACTCCACGCCACCACTGCCAGTGACATTAAGTATGGACTCCACGCCACCACTGCCAGTGACATTAAGTATGGACTCCACGCCACCACTGCCAGTGACATTAAGTATGGACTCCACGCCACCACTGCCAGTGACATTAAGTATGGACTCCACGCCACCACTGCCAGTGACATTAAGTATGGACTCCACGCCACCACTGCCAGTGACATTAAGTATGGACTCCACGCCACCACTGCCAGTGACATTAAGTATGGACTCCACGCCACCACTGCCAGTGACATTAAGTATGGACTCCACGCCACCACTGCCAGTGACATTAAGTATGGACTCCACGCCACCACTGCCAGTGACATTAAGTATGGACTCCACGCCACCACTGCCAGTGACATTAAGTATGGACTCCACGCCACCACTGCCAGTGACATTAAGTATGGACTCCACGCCACCACTGCCAGTGACATTAAGTATGGACTCCACGCCACCACTGCCAGTGACATTAAGTATGGACTCCACGCCACCACTGCCAGTGACATTAAGTATGGACTCCACGCCACCACTGCCAGTGAACGTTATAGACACAGGTTAAGTATATGGACGCAGCTTAAACCTGTCCGCGACTTAAACCAGTCCACGACTTAAACCAGTCCGCGGCTTAAAACTGTCCGCGGCTTAAAACTGTCCGCGGCTTAAAACTGTCCGCGGCTTAAAACTGTCCGCGGCTTAAAACTGTCCGCGGCTTAAAACTGTCCGCGGCTTAAAACTGTCCGCGGCTTAAAACTGTTTGGGCGTTCTTATCGCATCCCGAGTCTGTTCCATGATGATGATGACGGGCCTGACGGTGTTGGGGGAGGCTGTATTCGTAAGTCACATTAGAGCGGATAAAGGCTAAAAACTCGAGCAAGCAAACATCCCGGAACAACGAAATCACGAGTTGGATGAATCATGCTCCGGAATCCGGATCCAGGTGTCAGGATTTGACACTGGCCACACACACTGAGCGGCCAAACCAAGACCAGTGGTGATCATTTTACTAAGATACAGTAGCTTCCGTGAGACACGTGGCGGGCCATATATTGCTTCCGTGAGACACGTGGCGGGCCATATATTGCTTCCGTGAGACACGTGGCGGGCCATATATTGCTTCCGTGAGACACGTGGCGGGCCATATATTGCTTCCGGGAGACACGTGGCGAGCCATATATTGGTTCCGTGAGACACGTGGCGGGCCATATATTGCTTTCGTGAGACACGTGGCGGGCCATATATTGCTTCCGTGAGACACGTGGCGGGCCATATATTGCTTCCGTGAGACACGTGGCGGGCCATATATTGCTTCCGTGAGACACGTGGCGAGCCATATATTGGTTCCGTGAGACACGTGGCGGGCCATATATTGCTTCCGTGAGACACGTGGCGGGCCATATATTGCTTCCGTGAGACACGTGGCGGGCCATATATTGCTTCCGTGAGACACGTGGCGGGCCATATATTGCTTCCGTGAGACACGTGGCGAGCCATATATTGGTTCCGTGAGACACGTGGCGGGCCATATATTGGTTCCGTGAGACACGTGGCGGGCCATATATTGCTTCCGTGAGACACGTGGCGGGCCATATATTGCTTCCGTGAGACACGTGGCGAGCCATATATTGGTTCCGTAAAACACGTGGCGGGCCATATATTTAAATTATGATCTCGTTAAATTAGCATGTAAAAGATACAGTTCACGAGCCAATAACCGGCATTGAGTGAGATACAGGACAAGAATACCGATATTCATCGTTGGTGTAAAATAGCTCTATGCCCCAATGAGACGGATACGTAAAGCCCTCCCCCCCCCCCTCCCCGCGATGTGAGAGTGGGTACAGGACGAGATAGCGGTGTGGCGGCGAGTCACTAAGCAAGACAAGTGGGGGGGGGGGGGGGGGGGTACAGTCACGGCCTGCGTAACGCTTGCCCCCAGCGGTGGATGGGGGAAGGTCAGGGTCACCACCACCCAACACGCCATCTTCACGCAACCTGAACATGCTGCATCTGGAAGACACAACGCCGTCTATCGCACTGCGCGACAGACAGACAGACAGACAGACAGACAGAGCTGACCTGAAGGGCCAACCGTCAACACCAACAGCTGACAGTCGTGTGTGTCGTGTGTGCTCCAGAACGCTCCCTCAGTCAAACCCACGCGCATGGGCTCTCCCTACCCGACCACTGATCCCATGGGACAATACAATGAAAGGCGGACACGGTGACAGACACAGACGTAAACCCGCAGCCTGGTGGTCCGTAGGTGAGAGGGGTGGTCCTCCCAGCCCCATAACCGTATTGTGGCGTCATATTATCTGTGCGTAGTACTCATGTGACAGGACTTGCGGCGAGATGTCATTGGTACCAGATAGGGCTCGTGCCGGACGCGTTGCCGATCGAGCAATACGTGAGCGCTTTACGCGAAGAGGGAGCCTACCAGATGAGTACCAATCACATTAAATGTGGCAGGTAGCAGATGGGGGGGGGGGGGGGCAAGGTTGTCAGACCAGTTAGTAGTTTCAACATCATTTACATGTGGGTGGGGAAAGGGGGTGGGGGCTCCCTGGGGTAGTGGCCAGCGCGCCAAATAGCAGACAAATAGTGTCATTCTAATAGTTATAGACCTATTTATCCGTCATCGTCCCGGAAGGTCCCTCCGCCCGGTTAAGCCCTTGTGTGCACAAACGCGGCCTAAAACACAATTTCATTAATGTAGGTTGGTTGGTTATTCAAGACGCTTTAACCACTTTTGGTCATATCGCGTCAATGGGAGAAGGAAGGGAGAGTGGAGCCATGTCCCCGGGGGTAACCCCTTACTCTTTACGAAGAAAGACATGGGATCTTAATCCTGCGACCACACAGACATGGCTACAGCGGGGCTCGAACCATCGATCCACGTGCCGTTTGGCTCTCAGGCGGCCAGAGCACTGAAAGCGAGCGCTCTAGCCCACTGAGCTATCGGGGCGGCCCCCGTTAATGGAGGTGTTACTTCCAAGAATCCGGAGGCTGCTGTTACAGATTTAGTGGATCGGGAAACGGAAGACATTCACCCTCGGAAACACCTGTGTCTTGGTCAGGCGTTACCGTGGTAACCGGACACTCGCGTATCATGGCAACACATAAATTGACCACATACACGGATCTTGGTTACACATATATATTAGGACAATTATTAGGACCAATAAAACACTAAAAGTGAGACACTAACGGCGAATAGGGACAAGGCTAGGTCCACAGCGGTCGTCAATCTGGTAAATAATCCAGACTTTCTGCGATGTCCAGGCTTTGACCATTCGCTCGCGGCGTAATAATGGTTGACTTTACCCTTTGCAAGAAAGAGACGGGCTTTATCATGAAGGCGATGACATCTGGCCTCCCAACTTATCCCAGGCAGGCCAGGCATTGTCTAGTGGTTTGTTTGTTGTTTGTTTCTTTGAGAGAGACATTGTTCCCTGTATATATATCGCATCAGTTGCCAGGGTTGAGCAGAAAGCATCAACACGAGCAGAAGGTAGAGGGGGAGACTGGAGCTAAGGATTAATAGCGGTTATGATAGAGTGGGGCCAATGATAGGCTGAAGCAAAGGGTTAATAGCGGATGGGGTAGAGTGTTGTCAAGGAAAGACTAAAGCAAAAGGTTAATATGAGTCACGGGTAGTGGTAAGAACAACACGAAGGTAGAATCTAAGGGTTAATTGCAGCTATGGGCTATATGCCACCAACAGCATTTGCTCCCCTTTTCAAAGAGAACGCGCTATATCACGTTTGACAATGATAAACCTTTCGCCCAACGTCTTGATCTATCTCCGGCGCGCGGGTTGTTCCGACAGACTTCACTCGACACGGCGAGGTATCTAACCGTGGTCGGGTCGTCCTGGTGGCCCCAAAGCCCCACTGGGGCACGTCACCGCTTGCCACTAGTCTCACAACATTTAAGTATTTCCAAAAACCAAAAGGTCATAAAAGGGTTTTTACAAAAGCGCACTACGCGAAGCCGGCCTGTCACGTGACCTCTACCCACGGCTCTAATCGATGAGTCCGCTACATGGCACTCGGCACGTCAGACTCATCCAACTGTTTAGCAAATTGAAAAAAAAAATGGCTAGCAGATTAGCTACCAATGTCAGGAAATGAAATGAAGTGTTGATATGTTAGGCCGTGTGTGTGCACAGGAAGGCTAAATCGGGACAAAGAACCGCTCGGGAGGGTAAAAGGATAAAACGCGCCCGACTTAAGTAGGGTACCCGGGCCAGGATTCGAACGAACCAAGATTTATAGCAGATAGTACCACGGCACGACACCAGGGAGGCCCCCCTTACTCATGTTAGCATCTGAGAGCCTAACCGCACGTGGATCGGTGGTTCGCGCCCCGCTGCGGCCATGTCTGTGTGGTCGCAGGATAAAGATCCCATGTCCTTCTTCGCAAAGAGTAGGGGGTTACCCCCGGGGACATGGTTCCGCTCTTCCCTTCCTTCTCCAACTGACGCGATATGACCAAAAGTGGTTAAAGCGTCCTGAATATACATACAACCAACTAATGTCAGGGGGCGACAGTTACGACATACAACTTTGGCTAATAAAAATCGACGCAAACCTCTTGCGACCAACACCAAGTAGACGGGCATAAAATGTGAAGCACCCTTCATAAGGGCTGGGGCCTTGGCTCTCGTGTGAGCGATTTTAGTTTTGTTCTTTTTTGTTTTCGCTATGCTGCCTTTGGTCTATTTCACGTACATAATTTAGCCGGCTAGTCGCTAGCCGCTTAGTCGACTAAAATCGCCCATCATTTACATGGTAAGTTTAGCCGACTAAGTCCCGTAATCGGCTAAACTGCGTTGGTGAAATCCGCCACTGAAGATATAAAGGGTACACCAGGCCCAGCTCTGTAATGCTCCACTGTCGTCATGCTTACCCCATGCATTCACAGCACTGGGCTAGGAGAACTAGACGGTCAAGCAGAGCTTGAGAAGGAAGACGAAAATCGTGGTTATGGGACCAATTCGAATATGTTAAGACCCATTTCATGACGTTGGCGTGGCACGGCGTCATTCATTTTTCGTATTGAGGCTTTATAATGGGCTTGGCCATGGAAAAGTGATTATTTGCTACCGTCCAAACCACTGCTTCGATTTTGATGCAATGTGGCAAACGTGATGTCAGTAATATGGGTACATATTCCACCACATATGAATCATCCAACTGCATTTATGTAGTCACAGCGATTTTTTGGCACTTTCGGCAAAGTCAAAATTGATCATCCAATAACTCGAAAACTATAAATGTGAGGTGAAATCTGAAATCTGAGGCATTGCTCATTGATATGACCTTGACATTGGAAGCGTGACCTTTGGGCTCAAATACTAATGTCATGTCTCACGCAAGGTGTCGTTTGTCTGACATGTCCCCTTCTTGGAGAAATTGAGGAGGCCATGTTTCCGCCAAAATGCTCCCGTAGGGTCCCATGTTAAACTTTGCGAATTTCTAGTGGAAAAATAATTTTCAGCGTGGTTAAATGAAAACTGCGAACGTTATAGCGATTTTCTCGATTTTTGATCCTATCTTTCTATGGTTAAGCGAAATTCGAAAAATTCCTGTGACCTTGTCCTTTGACCTACATGGCCCATGTACGAACTTAGCCTGACGATAGCCATTCCGCACCTTTTTGTGAATTTTGTAGTCGATATCTTAAGGCATTCGAAGATAAATGCATTATGGGACAGACACACACACACACACAAAGCGAACACACCGACATAAGACGAAAATCGAGATTTTCGTCTTAACGAGGCGATGCCCCGTCCATTGACCTAGTTAAATCGGTAAATTTCATTGACGCGCCCACCCCCCTCCCCCCTCCCCCTCAGGATCTGAAGAAGGCCACAGATCGCCACGCACCGGCTTCTGCAGCTTATCTGCCACATACCATATCGCATGATCGGTTGCATATTCAGGACGCTGTAACCAATTCTGGTCATATATCGCGTCAATGGGAGAAGGAAGGGAGAGTGGCGCCATGCCCCCGGGGGTAACCCCCCTACTCTTTGCGAAGGACATGGGATCTTTATCCCGCAACCACATAGACATGGCCACAGCGGGGCGAGGACCACCGATCCACGTGCCCTTTAGGATCTCAGGTGGCCAGAACAATCAAGGCGAGCGGCCTAACCCACTGAGCTATCGGGGCCGCCCCAGGGAATCAAATGAAGATATCATTAGCAAGGGTACATGAAGTTTTAACAACGTCGACTCCCCCCGCTGGACTCAACACAGACAGAACTCCAAATGAGGCACGGCTATAGATTGATACAGGTAAATTTCCCGGATTGCGGAGATAATAAATGTGACATTGAGCGCATTGGTTTGGGCAGGACAGAGGGAAGTCACAAGCTCTCCAGCCGCAAACAATGCAAGCGCGAACCACAACCACGGAAGCCTGTGGATCCCAGGAATGCGAGAGCAATAAAAACCATTGCAACTCGTCTAGCCAAACTCAATTGTGCGTCCGTCAGGCGGTGCGTTGCCCTCCGCAGACTGCCGACGGCTGCAGCGTGCGTTGCCTTCCGCAGACTGCCGACGGCTGCAGCGCACCGCGCCGTACCACCGACCAGAGCTATGTAACATCGGGCGGTTAATAATAATGACTTCTGTCAATCGCCAACGACTGGTACATAGTAAGTAAACACGTGCACGCGCCAACGGGTGGCTATAGAAATACAGCAACTGGCACTGGGCACGTACGGCAGGCAGCTCCCTAGAAACCCCTGTATATGTTGGGCCTATAAAGTGCCGCCTCGCTCTACCAGGCTGTCCATACGGTACCGCTCACCAGTTATAATCGTCCCGTTCAAACTAATGACCTCGCCCCCACCGCCCCCCCCCCCCCCCACCCTCACCACTGTGCAATCCTAGTGCATTGCGTATTATTATTTATCGGTGGGGTATGAAAAGTAATGAACCAGTCACCGGTGGCTCAGTTTGCTTACCAACAAAGCTCAGCAGGCTCCTCGTTGAGGAAAATCTCATGTTTCTCAATGCAAGCGTCTTCTCAAAACCTTGTTACTTGGTAAAAATAAAACACTTTCACCGGTGTTTTCTTTCTTTTTTCAACGAAGGGGAAAACGTTTAAAACATTCCATAAGATCGACTGTAACTGTAATCAATGTTTTAACAAAATTGGAAAAATATTACTGATTTGCAATGTGTGTGGGGGGTGGGTGTGGTGGTGCTGTAAGTAGATTCGACAAACTTGCGACTGCGGTGGGGGGGGGGGGGGGGGGGTAAAACCCCTAACCCTCCGCTTGTAAGATGGTAACAATCCTAGCTCACACTATGTGTTTATACTGATCACATGCCTCTGTGCCTAGTTTGGACCCCAAAATATTGGAAACTATAGGGATTGGTCGGTTTAATTGTACTAAATATAATGGATATACTTGGTTGTTCTTCTATGTTGGGTAAACCATTGTTTCACCGTAGCTCATGTAGTACTCACGCATACCATTTACATTAAAACTCAACTGTGTGTGTTCAAGCTATATTTCCAACATAAAAATGTCTTTTCTCTTCTTGACCAGTTTAAACATTTAAACAGTTTATCGCGTTGCTTACTTTACAATCGTGAAGGTACCATCATCTGTTTATGAGTAGGACTGGCTTCCATTAACCCCCCAGATTATAGGGATGATCATGAAGGTCACTGTTACATACACCTGGAGCATGGAGCTGGAGTCAACCTGTACTACACTGGTGTTATAGCCTGTATTAGACTGGTGTTATAACCTGTACTACACTGGTGTTATGGCCTGTATTAGACTGGTGTTATAACCTGTATTACACTGGTGTTATAGCCTGTATTAGACTGGTGTTATAGCCTGTATTACACTGGTGTTATAGCCTGTATTACACTGGTGTTATAGCCTGTATTACACTGGTGTTATAGCTTGTATTACACTGGTGTTATAGCCTGTATTACACTGGTGTTATAACCTGTACTACACTGGTGTTATAACCTGTACTACACTGGTGTTATAACCTGTACTACACTGGTGTTATAACCTGTACTACACTGGTGTTATAACCTGTACTACACTGGTGTTATAACCTGTACTACACTGGTGTTATAGCCTGTATTACACTGGTGTTATAACCTGTACTACACTGGTGTTATAACCTGTACTACACTGGTGTTATAGCCTGTACTACACTGGTGTTATAACCTGTACTACACTGGTGTTATAGCCTGTACTACACTGGTGTTATAACCTGTATTACACTGGTGTTATAGCCTGTACTACACTGGTGTTATAACCTGTACTACACTGGTGTTATAGCCTGTATTACACTGGTGTTATAACCTGTACTACACTGGTGTTATAACCTGTACTACACTGGTGTTATAACCTGTACTACACTGGTGTTATAACCTGTACTACACTGGTGTTATAACCTGTACTACACTGGTGTTATAACCTGTACTACACTGGTGTTGTAGCCTGTATTACACTGGTGTTATAACCTGTACTACACTGGTGTTATAACCTGTACTACACTGGTGTTATAACCTGTACTACACTGGTGTTATAACCTGTACTACACTGGTGTTATAGCCTGTATTACACTGGTGTTATAACCTGTACTACACTGGTGTTATAGCCTGTATTACACTGGTGTTATAGCCTGTATTACACTAGTGTTATGGCCTGTATTAGACTGGTGTTATAACCTGTATTACACTGGTGTTATAGCCTGTACTACACTGGTGTTATAACCTGTACTACACTGGTGTTATAACCTGTATTACACTGGTGTTATAGCCTGTACTACACTGGTGTTATAACCTGTATTACACTAGTGTTATGGCCTGTATTACACTGGTGTTATAACCTGTACTACACTGGTGTTATAACCTGTACTACACTGGTGTTATAACCTGTTTTAGACTGGTGTTATAACCTGTACTACACTGGTGTTATAACCTGTACTACACTGGTGTTATAACCTGTTTTAGACTGGTGTTATAACCTGTACTACACTGGTGTTATAACCTGTACTACACTGGTGTTATAACCTGTACTACACTGGTGTTATAACCTGTACTACACTGGTGTTATAACCTGTACTACACTGGTGTTATAGCCTGTATTACACTGGTGTTATAACCTGTACTACACTGGTGTTATAGCCTGTACTACACTGGTGTTATAACCTGTATTACACTGGTGTTATAGCCTGTATTACACTAGTGTTATGGCCTGTATTAGACTGGTGTTATAACCTGTACTACACTGGTGTTATAGCCTGTATTACACTAGTGTTATGGCCTGTATTAGACTGGTGTTATAGCCTGTATTACACTGGTGTTATAGCTTGTATTACACTGGTGTTATAGCCTGTATTAGACTGGTGTTATAGCCTGTATTACACTGGTGTTATAGCCTGTATTACACTGGTGTTATAGCCTGTATTACACTAGTGTTATAGCCTGTATTACACTGGTGTTATAACCTGTATTACACTGGTGTTATAGCTTGTATTACACTGGTGTTATAACCTGTATGACACTAGTGTTATAGCCTGTATTACACTAGTGTTATAGCCTGTATTAGACTGGTGTTATAGCCTGTATTACACTGGTGTTATAGCCTGTGTTACACTGGTGTTATAACCTGTATTACACTGGTGTTATAGCTTGTATTACACTGGTGTTATAGCCTGTATTACACTGGAGTAATAGCCTGTATTACACTGGTGTTATAGCCTGTATTACACTGGTGTTATAACCTGTATTAGGATGAACCATAACCAATTGATTGGTTGGTTGGTTATTCAGGACTCTGTAACCACTGTTGGTCATATCGCGTCAATGGGAGAAGGAAGGGACAGTGGAGCCATGTCCCTAGGGGTAACCCCCTACTCTGGTCTCTAGCCCACAGAGCTGTCACACCGGCCCCCTCATAACCAATCAAAGCTGGTCATACAACCATTTTCCACTTACCCATATAGAAGGACTTTCAAAATATGTTTCTAACTTTTATAGAGATATATTGTCTGATTTAAGTAGTGTTAACTCATGTAGTATAAAATTTACCCCTTAAATTCACTAATAAAAGCTATTGCAGTATATACATTATATTATTTGTAATAACAAACAGTAATATATTTAGATCACATCCCATCTGTTACACATTTCTAAAATACAGAATGTTCTGATAATATTCGGCTGTAAATTAAAGTTGTGTTATCTAGACAGGATCCACCTGTCTAAAATCATTAGGTTTTATGAAAAAAAGTTGGTGTAGCAGTTCAGTCTTACCTGAGGCAATTAAACCACAAATCTGCCTGTTACAACACTGGCAGCCAGGTATAACTGATTGTGTTAACAAGGGTGGATATCAAAGGGGGCACAGGAGGAAGGGGGTCCAGACACCTTCCTTTTTGAGGAAGAGTACTGTTTTTTCAAATGCAAGTTTTCAGTGGATTGCACCCCCCCCCCCCTGTGTAATAATTAACTCTGGTCTCAATAGGTAGACAAAAAGATTTGTCATAGTAAACTGCATTTGTTATATAATCCATCAAATCTACAAAGAGGGATATAACCGACTGCTCATAGGACAGTTGAATTTCAGTGTCGGACAGTGTCAAAATACTGGTTCTATGCCTCATGGGGCAGATGAAGATTTAGACTGCAATCCCTTGCTATTCAGCAATGTTCAGCACTTACACTGAACAAACAACCTGCAGGCACTGATCAATGCGAATAATAATTGCACAGTTGCTTTCATTATTTGGCTTAGTCATCATATCCGCTCATTTTTCTGAACATGAACTTGCAGAATTGTTGAAATCGTTGTAAATAACGCAATAACTAAATTGTATATCAATTGTATCAACGTTGTGGTTTCCTAATTTGCTAGGACAGGTATATTTGTTCTGGGGAACAGGTCAATCTCAACAAAGCAGTAGTATAGCAGAGGCATGTGCAGGAATTCTTGAAAGGGGGGGGGGGGGGCATAATAAATTGTTCCACAAAAACATGAAAAAAATATAAGTAAAAAAACCTGAGACATAAGTGACCGTAATGTAGCCCTGTTGCATGCCCCTCCCTGGCTTATCCGCTCTGGGGAGCAGGCCGGAGGGCCATGAAGCCAGTGTCGGTTGCGATTGTTGATTTAAAAATCAGCGCCCTTCGGCCGTCGATTGCAGAAAGTACAGAAATAAACGGTCCTTATCAATTTGTCAAGTTGTTCCTCATACCTTTATAGTTCCAAGGGCAATGAGATTGAAAACAAACAAAATCCACCACTTTTTGTACTGGTGAAAGTTTTCAACAACAATTTTCAACAACTCTCCCCGCCGCCATGTCGCTGTTACATCACAGTTCTCGTCGATCTCCCGGCAGACGGAGCTCGTTCCTCGCATCACAATTTTTCCTAGGACTATGGCGTAAGCGTAACGCCCTCTGCCGGGAGATCGATGAGAACTGTGACGTAACAGCGACATGGCGGCGGGGAGAGTTGTTGAAAATTGTTGGCTTCATGGCTCTCTCTCATCTCCTTTAGGTGCGAGGTCAAGAGAGCCATGTGTCAAGGCTAACCGTAATGCATAGATCTATTACATATTATTTGCACACTATATAATCGTTGGTAAGATGGGAAAAAAACACATAAACTACAAAACTTGAGGATTTGTAATATAATAAAAAGAGCCAGTCCGAGAGGCACAGAAATTAAAAATGGGGGACTCCCCCATTTTCAAAAAGGGGGGGGGGGGGGGTGGCACAGTTAAACCTTAGGTACTGAAAGAGTAGTTACATCCATGAAACCTAGTGGCTCTGCAAGCTCCGCCATCATGTCTTGATGATGGAGCTTGTGGAGCCACTAGGTTTCGGAGATGGAACTACTGAAAGAGGGGCACATGGCCCAGCCTTGTCATCCCCCCCACCCCACTATGCATAGGAAGATGAAATAGCGTGAACAAGATAGTTCCAAGAGACCTCAGGAGGGAAGGGGGGGGGGGGGGGTAAGGCAAATACTTATTGATATGCATAGATCGCAGTGGCATCCTAATAAATAAGGCTATATGTATTACCTACTATAACATACCGTATTTCACGTATGTTTTCGGACACTTAAAAATAATTGTTTTTCTGGCTGTCCGAATATTTACAGTCAATAAAATGGACTCCCGCATCTACTGTCCGAAAACATACATACATAACAAAATATCGATTAAGAATTACTACATTGCGAGTCGACTGATGCCGATTATATCACTTAACACCCAGGTATTGCTGCTTCCCACCTTAACAGCGGCTAAGGTGATCAAGAGTATAATATTGTTTTGAAGATACTCGGAGTGCAATCTGCTAGCGTCAGATCTCTCATCTGTTACAAGAGGTAAAATATACTCGATAACTTTAATGTCAATGAAGATATGGCTTTAGGCAAACAGTGGTTATGAATTGCAATCAGTGACAATGAACTGCAATCATCGTGCCAAATATAACGGTAACTTCTGAGAGATAAAACACACTTACAAGAACAAAGGGGATTCCCATCCGAGAGGTGCCATATATATAGCTGCGCATACGATCCTGTGACAGTTGTTCGGAAAACGATATAGAGCATGGATCAATTCTTGAGAAACTTTGATTCTGCAGCCGACGCGCCGCAGTCTCCGGTAAAATAAATTAATCAAATACTTTCATGCATTCTGTGATTTAAGGCTTGTTTACTTTCGCGGTTTATAAACAACTCCTCCGCCGACTGACTCGTCCGCCGGCCAGCACAATGGAGACCAAAGCCCAGCTCATTACTTAGCAACCAAGGTGTTGCTCTTTCACACCTGATACACGGCACAAATAACCCTGTAGACAGGGACTTGCCCCTCTCGCCGAAAGCCTGCAATCACAAGCAGTGAAGTGCAATCATGGGGGCCAGCACTACGCAATAACAAAGGAGCCTAGACGCATTGTTAATTTAGGTCCGATAGTGTCCAAAAATATACATACAATTGAAAAATTATCTGCGTTGGGTGTCCGAAAACTTAGAGTACACTAAATTTATCCTATTTCTGCCTTTGAGGGGGTGTCCGAAAATATATGTGAAATATGGTAGGCCTTAAGTGATTTCGGCACATGTTTGCTATCCTAATCATAATAAATAATCATGGCAATATATTTGCTTTTATATAAAACATGTCATATGTGTTAAGCTTATAACTTTTAATGATGAGGTTAGAATGATAATGAGATGATTAATTCTAGTGACAGTGATATAGAATTAACATCCTGACATTAAGCTACATCTAAGAATTAAGTCTATAGGCTATATCCAAAAGATTACAATGTAACATGTCGCGTGGCATCATGTTTCGATGACAATGCAGACTTGAGCTGTTTAGAAAGTTTACTAGGCCTATTGTTGAGCGGTCACAGATCATTAGACGACTGCGTGGAGCCTGCTCAGCCAACACGACACTGCCGAAAGTGAAACAGTTTATGTTCAAATGGACTTCATTTATTGGTTTCTGTAGTGCCACCGTTGCCACGACAGCACTGTCACTTGTCAGTCACACTGACACTTGACAGCGTCACCGTCCCTGTCAGTGACAATCGTCACGTAGAACACTGTCGTGACACAAACCGTCTACATAAATTGGGCAACTGACGCCACTGAAAATGATAATGTGGCAAGTGTGAAGTGAGCAGTGCAATGGAGCAGTGCCCGTGGCTTACCGTCTATGTTCCAAGCAGGCTTGCACCGCCGTTATGGCAGAAAATCAAGATGGTCCTGTCGGGTGAAGCAAATTCCAATGCAGACAGCGGCCAGGCTGTTAACCTTATACTTTTTCAACCAGCAAAACACAATGCTAACCGCCCTCGGTTTGCAGAGCCGGTAGGGAATCACATCTGTCAAGCCGCAAAGGATAGGCCACAGCGGAACGAGCATATGTAATAACATAGGGGCCCTTGGTGCTGGCGTATGATTGGACGGCTGATTAAATATGCTGATTTCATTGGTCCCTCCAGCCTTGGTTCCATCACGCGACGTGCACGCCGCATGGGCCAGTGACGTCATATTTCCAGTTCCGCACTCTCTACCTTCGACTCACTCCGCTAGGGCCACTTCCGTCGTCTGCTTCAGCAACAACCTGGTGCCTGGACCAGCGGGTTAACAGGTTCCCTGACTGCATGATGACGTTTGGTTATACAACCAAAGAATATTTACAGAACCATACAAGTTCTTTGATAAGCTTACAACACAGTCATCTGTAACTGAGGGGGGTTGCATAACAAATGTCACGAACCAGTTTTAAACTGTGAAAGATGATACACGGTCTCTTATAGTATTAGATCTAATTTAATCATGCCGTACGCTAATTAGACTGATTTTATAATTAGACAACTTAACAACGACATGCTCAACAACATATGATATGAAACCACCTGGCTGTGTTAAAAATTGCTATTGGTTAGTGCTTGCTGGGGAAGACAAACTATAATAGGTGCCCGCACGACGCAGCTTAAAAGTGATGAGGACAGAACATATAGGCCTACCAGTTTTCGTGACAAATATCGATCCAAGAGAAAACATGCACGTTTGCACCATGACAGTAGTCTCCGGCGGCGGCCATCCTAGCGACGACAGAATCTTGATAGAGTTGATATTCCTTTTTGTCGAAATCGCTGAGCCGATCCTCGGATGATCATGGTGATATCCCTATCAAAAAATATATAAGTATAGTCTTATTGTCCACCCCTCAAATTAACATACCATTAACTATATCAGGGGCGAATCCAAACATTATAAAACGGAGTGGGGGGCCGCTTTGCAGTAGACATTTGTTTGCGGACATTTGTGAAAAAAAACCCATGCATTCCCACTCTCATGGTCCTGCACACCATGCATTCACACCGTCTGCCATGCGGCATCTCACGGTCATTACAAAACCCAAGCATTTCACATCGTTTTCAATCCCTCTCACGGTCATGATGAAACAAAGCATTGGCACCATCTGCCAATTCAGTACTCTTATGCTCATGAAAAACAAAACATGGCCGCAGTCTGCCATCATCTCTCATGGTCCTGCAAACCGTGCATTCACATCGTCTACCAAGCCCTCTCATGGTCATGACAAATCACCATTCACATCGTCTACCAAGCCCTCTCATGGTCATGACAAATCACCATTCACATCGTCTACCAAGCCCTCTCATGGTCATGACAAATCACCATTCACATCGTCTACCAAGCCCTCTCATGGTCATGACAAATCACCATTCACATCGTCTACCAAGCCCTCTCATGGTCATGACAAATCACCATTCACATCGTCTACCAAGCCCTCTCATGGTCATGACAAATCACCATTCACATCGTCTACCAAGCCCTCTCATGGTCATGACAAATCACCATTCACATCGTCTACCAAGCCCTCTCATGGTCATGACAAATCACCATTCACATCGTCTACCAAGCCCTCTCATGGTCATGACAAATCACCATTCACATCGTCTACCAAGCCCTCTCATGGTCATGACAAATCACCATTCACATCGTCTACCAAGCCCTCTCATGGTCATGACAAATCACCATTCACATCGTCTACCAAGCCCTCTCATGGTCATGACAAATCACCATTCACATCGTCTACCAAGCCCTCTCATGGTCATGACAAATCACCATTCACATCATCTACCAAACCCTCTCATGGTCATGACAAATCACCATTCACATCGTCTACCAAGCCCTCTCATGTTCATGACAAATCACCATTCACATCGTCTACCAAGCCCTCTCATGGTCATGACAAATCATCATTCACATTGTCAACCAAGCCCTCTCATGGTCATGGCATTCACACCGTCTGTCCATGCCTCCCACGGTCGTGGTCTGCCCATTCACACCGCCTGCCAAGCCCTCACGTACGTGGTCATGAGCAATCACACCGTCTGCCATGCCCTTTTCATGATCGTATACCAAACTCATTTGTCCACCTCTTTTTTTCGATTGCAGAATTACCCATCAATATGAATGAAACGTTAAATACGGAATATATCGTGACTGATTATTAAGCACGACCTAATTTAGTATTATAGATATCGCGATCCGAAATGACGAAAAGCAGGCATGTTCGACAAATGGCAAACGCGCGGTTTTCCAGGTTTCCGCGCCAATTTAAGGGACTGCGGCGGAAGTTTTGGGCTGAGGGTTGGGTCAGTTTTGAGCAAACAGTGTCAGAAGGGGCATGAATTTCATAAATAATTTGGGAAAGAACATGGATTGTCCACTTAAGGAAATAAAATGTGTCATCATACACCCATACCAAAATTTAATACCTTTCCATATTCTGATTCTTACAATACCGGTCAAGATGCAGTAAACAGCAATTATACACTTTTCGTTTCCAGAGTTGGCGTATGGTCTATGGAGAAGGATTTCAGGCTCACAAGACTCTGCCAGTCTCCCCGCATGACATATCATCACTGTTATCATGTGAGCAATGGGAGTGCCCTGCCCCGGTCATCGAAGAACGTGTTCGATTTACCTGAAACCGACGGGAAACCAAAACCGTTTTGGAAACCGGTTTCAAAGGTTTGCCCACCTAAAGGCGAATGCATAGATTCATTTGTTTGCAGTTTCAGCATGTATTTTGGCAAATGGTCATGTGCTTATGAAAGTTATGCCAGCATAAATATGCCGTCTGTTTCATTTTCCACCCGCGATTGGACTGTCCGTTAATAAATGAGTGTCATACTTTTGTCCAGAAGTCTCCATACATTACATTTATAATTAGGTATGGTGTATGTGTGGATTCCCCCGGGACGATGAATGCCGAATAGATGAAATATGCTCCAGATAGGCTACTGTGCCCAGGCCCTGATTCAAACCGAGGACCTAATGATATACGGTGTAGTGTGTTACCCAGGGAGGCCTCCGCAGCATAATGGATCATGTCAGTGGCGGATCCTGGTAGGGCAGAGCACAGGGGGCACGTACCCTCCCTTTTGCTGGAAAATAGGTGATAAAGAGGCGCCTGCCAACTTTCTCCGAAAATTGTATCACTCTCTCACCCGCATATAATTACAGACTGTAAGTGCCGTTGGGCCCCAATCAAAAACCTGCATATAACTTAAATTTCCGTGCCACCCCCACCCTTTTTTTAAAGAAAGCCGCCAGCCTGGCATCTAATGCTGCTTTACCGATTCATATAATACCCAAGTGTCTTTCCTACAAATTTCAGAATTTTCTGTCCTGCTGTATTTAAAAATTTAGAAGTGACTGCCAGCCACGATTTCGCCGCTTAACCAGGCTTGGAGGTGTGTCCGCGATTGACCAATCAGGATGCGATGCTCTAATTATATTGAAACCGGAAATGACGCCCACTGTGTGATCAAAACAATAGCGCGTGGTCATCGCTAATAATATGGATAGGTGCTACCTAAAAAATGCCAGCGTATATTTATTAATTCAGATATTCCGAGGGGATACATCTAGATTCGTATTCAAAATTAATCTCACTTTGGCTTGCCATAAAGAATATTTTTGGCTGGATGACGTATACCATGCACATGCTTCTCATTCGGTTGCTTAGGAACTCCCATTGTGATATCATGTTTATAACATTTTGACGTCACAACTACTCACTATGACAGCAGCCGATGGGCGGTCACCAAGAGCGCTCTGCTTGGCAACAGACATTTAGCGCGTCGCTTGTAAATTAACTTTAATTTGAAGTATATATCCAGTGTTAACATTGAATAATTTATTGGTTAATTTTTGGGGGCAGCTGATTTAATTAATAAAGACATGACATAATAGGTTCCGTCCTCTCTTTGCTTGAATATATTTGCGTACAGCCGATATTTACTCCGAATCCGAAAACGTCTCATGGGGGCTGTTACGCGAAATGTAAGTCGTAAGCCTATGCTTGAAATGGGCTTTGAATATGCATGCATGTTATCTTAAGAGCTCGCATGCGCTCGCTATAAATAGCTGAGATTCTAACTCCAATCGTGGCTTTTTACGGAGGCAATCGCCGCAAGGCGGATATCAATTTTTTTGGATGCTATTATCCTTGAAACACTAAGATCATGGTCTACTGCGCGTCTTGGAACGGCCACAATTCATCCGTAAGTCGAGGCCCTGATTTCTGGTTTCACGTGTTTCCCCTGAAGGGTAAATCCACTGTGAAGAGTTCCTTCCACGAGATAACTTCCAGTTATAACGTAAGGCGGCGCCACATGAAGGGTCACAATATACGTCACTTGCTCCGGCAAAATGGCGCGCTACTCGCCATTGATGGGGGCGGGTTTTTTCCCCTGGCAAGCGGCCGAAACAAGGCGTTAACACTCGCCAATTTAATTTTAAAATGTAAACTTTCGGCTCAGATCGCGATTAGATTAGGTTGGATGCCAGCTTTAACATCGTAGATCCGCCACTGCATGTAACTGCGAAATGGCTCACTAGAGGGAACCACTTGTCTGATAGTTCTACACACGGGATAAACGGTGCCGCCCTCTGGTGAACGATTTCGAAGTTGAGTGGGTGAACGATGTGGCGAGAAGATTCCCGGTGCAGACAGATAACAGGATGGCCTTGGCCGAGGTGGCCAGCGAGCTGTCCAGGCTGGTGCCGTCGCTCACACGCAGTTTGGCCCGGGAACCAGGCTTTGTAATACCAGGATTAACCCTTCGCTTTTCGCCGTTGACTTTCGATCAGCTCTCGCCTTACGGGCGCACTCACCTCTGATAGATACCTGCGCTCCTATCAACGGATATTGATTGGGTGTCGGCTGCAGACTGAGTATTGCTGCACGAGGCCCGCCTTACA
Organism: Arenicola marina; assembly: GCA_964019135.1. Lineage (NCBI taxonomy): Eukaryota > Metazoa > Annelida > Polychaeta > Arenicolidae > Arenicola > Arenicola marina. The sequence goes on from OZ025265.1 coordinate 31,131,635, forward strand.
GAGCAGGCACACATGTGTAAAATTACAGTTTGTGTGTGATTGTTGTGTCTAAACCAGTGCGCAGCGCCACCGTGTGGGGAGCGTGTGCCGCTAATCTGGTACCACCGCTGCAATCCACGACCCTGGCCCGGGAACCAGGCTATGGCTTGCCGCTCGATTAGTGGTTCTTCCAGTTTGCCCAAAGCATGACACAGTTCACACATAACTATGACTATCAATTTATTCGGGGCTACTCGATTTGGAAAAGGAACGTAACTTCAAGAGTGTAGGCCTATTAGATTTGTATTTAACCTAGCGCATTGCCCACTGAGGCAGAACCCGAGGACTGGAAATGGGCCATGATAGTTGACATGCGCGCATTTTTGCGCCATTTTGCGCCCTCTCCTTCCTGCACCTCCCACCACCCTCACGCTGTTGGCCAACAACTGGGTCGACCCATACTGCTTGCAATGTTGATGTCCAGTGTGATCTCTGTGTGCCGTACACAGTGCCAGGATTATACAGAGAGAGTCGGAATGAGGCTTCAGGTCTGGATAAAGGCAGTCTGACAGTAAACTTTGCCCCTCCAAACCACAATGACATTAGTAAACACTTCAACCAACCGAACAGCACCTGACACAGTATATACCTATGGCCTGTTTAGCCGGCTACGGGGCTCAGTTGGCTAAAATCGCCGATCATTTGCATGGTAACTTAGTCGACTAAACCTCGTAGTCGGCTAAACTGCGTTCGTGAAATCCACCACTGCTGACTACCGCCCGTGTAAAGGGATTTCTTTTACACGCAGGTTTTTATCTGTTATCATGGCTATGACAAGTGGCTCAAGCGGTGTATGTGCCAAATATGCAAATCGTATTTTGGGCGCGAAAGGTCAGAGAGAACCGAATGTCTCGTGGTTAATATTACTCGGGGCATACCTCATCGGCGTCAATGTGGGATTCTCAGACACCATCTACTCAGTGCTCTATGATCACGTGACAACGGAGTATGACGTCACTCGAGCCACAGCCGCTTGGATGGTCTCTGCTTACATCGCCGGTTTTACCGGCATCGGTAAGTGTTCGGATGGCTAGACGTGGTCTGTCCCGTGGGCTGAAGGACGACGACATGTTTCTGTTTATATACCAATATGTGCCCTTCATGTTGCCAATGGTAGCTGCAGTGGCGCCATCTGGCATGTATACTTGACATTTTGTTTCGCCTTCACTTTTGTCTTTCTTTGATGATCTGTATGTTCAAACGGTTGTAGGAAACATACAATACAATTATTCTCTGCAAATCATAACGCTAATGTTGCCAATGGCAGCTGCAGTGGCGCCATCTACCAGGTATACTTGACATTTTGTGTCACCTTCACTGTTTTCTCGTTCTTTGATGAATTTTATTTTAAAAAGATTGTATGATACAGACATGACCACTCTGCCAGCAGAGGGCGCTCATTCCTCACACCACCTCTGCCCCACGTCACCGCCAACCTCACGGTTGACCCCAACGATGCTTGGGTCACGACGGTTTTAGATTTTTTTTTAGATTGAATACTGAATTTTAGATGCAGAATTTGAAAAATATAGACATTCCGTTGTACAATGATCACAATGGAAGAGTTAAGCGAACAATTATTTCAAAATAACACGGGTTCAAAACGCTTCACGCCTTTGAGCTCGGCGCACTCGAAAATATAGTTTGAAAGTAACATGGCTTCAAATGAATCAAACTTGTATTGCATTCGTCAGGTATGGTACCAGTGGCACAGTAAATGCTAAACAGTGGTGTATTTGATGCCAAACTGCGAATTTATCTTCGATTAGATTCATTTCAATTTTCGCGTATGAAAGATAACTCTGATGGTTACATTTGACGTGGGGCAGAGGGACTACATTATTATATCGTATATCCCGATCAATGTCCAGCGGGATTTTTTTTGGCCAGGTAAATTTCCTCTTTGACTCGCAATTTCAGTTTAACTGCGACAATCTTGTATATGGGAGTTCCTCTACCCTCTAAAACACTCTGACGGATTTTTTTGAAATTCTTAACAAGGCTTAAATGTACATAAGTCTTTAACTTTAACCTTCAATAGCACGTTTTTGTTCAAATTATCAGCCAACAAAGTGGCTTAAAATTTAACTTCGACAACTACAACAAATTCAAACTTATCGTCACTTTGGTTTACATTTTCGTGCCATCGCGTCGCTATGGTTATGGCGTTCTTTTTAAAAATACACAACCAACTGTGTTAAAGCGCTGGCAAATTAAAATTCATCCCTTTGTACTTCACACCTCAACGTGTATTTAAAAACAAAATTTAATCATCACTGTCGGATTACCAGAGGCAATTTGTACATCAGTCACTTCTAAGTCGACGACAGTTGTTTTGGATGAGTATTACAAATTCTGACGAATGTGACATATGTCGAGGTGAAATGGGAATTGATAATAGGCGTTCATAGAGTGAGTTGCCACGAAAAAATTGCCAAATTTGGCGGTAAAACGCCCGGACCGAGATGTTTTGGGAGGTGAGATAGGGAGGGGGGGGGGGGGGAGCTTTTACCGAGGGACCCCCGATACCCAGCAATATAGTTAGTTAACTACATTAACATTGACAGCAGACGCACTGCCGTCTGCTAAGAGACCAAGCGATCGCTTATATTCTGATATAGACATAACTATTTGTCGACGTATAAATTTTAATTTGACTCTCACCTGACCATTCGTTGCAAAGCGAAACACTGAATGACTGTTTTATTGTTTTCTTCAATTCAACAGATAGGCCTAACTTAATTGATTCGTTGGTTTAAAGGAAATTCTGACCTATGGTTTTCAAAATAGTAAAATTGACTGACCTTCAGCTTTTAAATGTTACTGTTACTGAGAATTTGGGGTCGTCACTGCCGCCACGTGTGAGCTCGGGTATCTTGGTAGAATAATAAAAAAATTGTATAAAAAAAATTTTTTTGCATACCCACTAAACCGCTCTCTTCTTTAAATGGTAATACATGTCATCCATGTAACATATTGTAATTGGATGAATGTAATGTATATATTCACAACGTTATGTGTCAATAAAATGACATGTAAATATTAAGGGATATAAACGAAAGTGACATACAGGTCTGTGTTTGTCAAATTCTGATCTGCCTTGTCAATTCCGGCTCGTCCCCGTACATAAGAAAATTCCTGTTTCCAGTCAGGCAGTGGCAACTTCTTCTTCACTGACATTTTTACTGGCGTATTAATGAATCTGTAACTCAGAATCTAATGTAAGCCTAGTTTATGAAATTTAACTAGATGAGAGTAAAGACACGGTAAATGATGTATGTATGAAAATAAATGCTCCCCATCCGGAAAATATGACATTTAATTAAATTTCATTATTATGTGGCAACAAGAAATAAGTAGCAAATTATTAATGTTAAGTGCTTTCCGCCAGGCTGATATTATTCCAGAAGAAAACGATTCTTGTTGTCAGAGGGCCAGACGATCTATGTCTCGGTACCGCTGGTTGGCTAAAACGAGTTTCAAATGACGACCCAGACAGCGCGATTTGTAGTCTCTCGGCAGAGGGCGTTTGCTTGCCTCAGCCGAAATATTTCCTTTCGTGATATCTGGCGCGCCATTTGTCTGCTTCTGTGCGGTACGCGGCGCGGCGACGGAACTGACGCGGGGCCGCAAAATAGAACAGTTGAGTTTCACTTAGCGAACGCGCACTTCACGCGGCGCCGGTGCGGTGCCGGCGCGGTGCCGGTGCGGTGCCGGTGCGGTGCCGGTGCGGTGCCGACGCGGCTCCGCATTGCGATAGTCCATGTTCCACTTTTTAGTCGTCGGTCGGAACGCCGTCGACTTTGGTATTTGTGTTTTATTTCAAATCAACAATTCGACAACATGGTACATAAAGTATATAACAGATGAAAAGCGGGGTCACATCGAAATGTCTATACGTGGGAATATATTTTCGTATATATGTGTATCATCCCTGTGGAAGGGATAGAAATATATAACGAGGAATACATCAATATATCAGAGGGCTGTTGGGGGAAGTGGGGATACATGCTGTAATGTTTCCACCTACAGTTTTGCTTTATTTTTAGGGGGCTGTGTTGGGCATGAACTCGGCTATTGATTAAAGCATTCTGTAATTCTGAATCCACGTTTTTCCATTGTTGTGTGTGACTGAAAGGTAATACATGTTATAATTTCTCCGTATTTATTATATCAGGGGACTGTTGGGCATGTGCGTGAAAGAGGGGGGGGGGGATTAATTGGGCTTGGAAGGCCTGTGGGGGGGGGGGGTTGCTTCATTTCTGGGCCTGCGTATCCTGCTGGTATTTTGTATATATAGGTTAAAATCGCTATTTAAAGCTACCTTATGGAGTCCTAGTGGTTAAGAAGGATGTGGTTATCGGCTCCTCGTTGCCATGGGCTACAGGTTAAAGGCCTGTTGATTGTTGAGGTCTCGTTCATGGAGGGTCATATGGGTTGACCGATACTAGATGGGTTATTTTAAAGTCCTTATCTACTTGGCATAAGAAATTATTACGGCCCCATTTATCTTTAAATAGAGTCCGTGCGTACTTCGTATTACGGGTACAAAAATGGTCATCTTTTATCTTGGTGTGTAGAGTGTTGTTAAAAATTAAAAAAAGAATGAAAAAAGAATTAAATTCAGTACGATGCACCGCATGATCTTCAACATGGCGACTGTGGCAAAAGAAGTTGGCCGCCGCGCGACGAGTTGCGTCCAGTGGACGTTGGTCACCGCGTCCGGACAGCGTCGCCTCGGTTCCGTCGCCGCTCGGGGTACCGCGTCCCGTGGGCGTCAGCACTAAGATTTCGCGCAGAGCATGAGGGCGTATCGGAACTTGTTGCACAAAAAATGATGAGAGAAAGCACCCCATACAGGGTCAAAAGGCCGGCAAACATGATTATGAAGTGTCGAAACGATATAGGCAATAGATATATGCATGTACACTTATTGTTCGGTAATTTTGTCTTGAGAAAACGTGAGAGCATGGGTGATAGGCGGCTGGGAGCGGCCAAAGGGGGCGGCCAAAGGGGGCCAAAGGGGCCGGCCATAAGTGTTTGTCTTTGCGTTTTGCGCACTGCGATGACTCATGAATTCGCTCTTGCCTTTGACTGAGACTGACTCGATCACTATATAACGCGGCCTTACACAGTAAGTGCCAAGTCATAACGCCCCAAATAGTAGAAGGGAATACTTTTTCCACTCATTTTCGCACATGCCGATTTAAATTCTGGGAGCGAGGAAAGTCAAACACATTTGCTTAATTTTGCTTTGATACTCTCTCTCTGCTCATCACACAGATGCCTACGCACTGCATCAAAGCTCACCTGTCAATCTTGTGACATCATTGGGGATTTTCAAACAGAGCTCAGATGCAATGCCCCAAGAAATAAACTCCGGAATTTCGGAATTCAATTTTGCCATTTTGACGAACGCCTTTGTAACGCGTGAACGGTTAAACTTCTACTGAAACACGTTCTTATTTGTTCATATTCCATTAACAATTTTCATCTGAAGCACCAACATTTTAAAGGAAAAACTCACTGACAGTTTATGGAATGTTGCCTTGTAGATATGGACGCTTAAAGCAATATGCTTATATGCGCCATCTTAGATTTTTTACATTTTAGAATCAAGACTAAAGTATCTCAAAATTTATGATGCATATGTTTTTACATCTCTTTAAGTCTGTAAAACAAACATTTCAACATAAAACTGCGCGGTTTATTTTTATCGCGCGCGGACGTGATAGCGAGCCGCGGTCAACACCACACACAAAATAGCGAATTGCGAACAGGCGCGTAGGGATATAAAGCCGGCCACCAACTTCTGCTCCGTTGACCAAAATGCTTCTCTCCGGATAGTCCGCAGGCTTTCAGGATTTAAACTCAAGACAGAGTGTACTTATTTGACATGGAGAAGAGGTTGGTAATACAAAAAATTACGGAATATATTGCTTTAAGCTAGGCTCAAATGTCATTCAAAATATGCCTCCACAAATGACTGTAATTCACACAAAAGTGTATAAAATCCTTTTAAGAGATGCGACATGTATGTTCATAGTGGAAAGTATGACAAAATGCCCAAAACTACATACAAATTTTCAAAATTATACCTGTTGGTGTTCTGTTGATTTTCATGTTCGAACATAACATGTGCGTGCCATTAAATGTTCGGTTGCTGATGGACACTAGGGGTCTAGGGGTCTGGAGGGGGTAAATGGCGACACGTGACCCAGGCATATTTGAAAAATCATCATTCGACATTGACTCTCAAATTCCGATACGTTACAGCGATACCGATACAGCGACACCGATTTTTGAAATAAAAACGACATTGAATCTTGTAAAAAAAACGACACGGAAGGTCGTGAAAAATCGACATTCGACAGAGAGAATTTTGAAAAATCGACACCGGACACTGGACCCCGACCCCTAGTACTGTTTATGATCAAAGTATTTGAGCGCTCGTGATCTTGGTAATAGACTGACGTCACTGATGCCTTTATCCAATCATGTGGTGCAAACAGGTATTTCACATGCGTTAGGTCAGACAAACAAATGGGAAGAATAAAGCAGCATGTCACTTTGTTGTCAGTTTCGGAGATGAGTACTTCTCGATCATGTACCAACCATCAGTAATTGATTGTCAATGCCATACTCACGACTGAAGACAAAGGACTAACGCCTGGGCGTGGGCGGAGCCAAGGGGGGTGTTCGATTTACATGAAACCTAAACCGGTTTGCCGCACTGATTGTTCGACAGGGGAAGCGGTTTGCTCGAAACCGTGAAACTATCGAGCGAGCTGGTTTGACGGTTTCGATTCCGCCGAACGGTCAGTTCAATCAACCCATACACCATATTTGACCATAAATGTAATGAATAGAGACTTCTGGACAAAAGTATGATACTAATTTATGAACGTCGGGTTGAAAATGAAACAGACTGCAAATTTATGCTGGCATAACTTCATAAGCACATGGCATATTGCCAATATACATTCTGAAACTGTAAACAAATGGAACTATGCGTTTGCCTTTAGGTGGGTAAACCGTTAAAACCGGTTTCAAAAACCGTTTCAGTTTCCCGTCAGTTTCAGGTAAATCGAACACGCCCTTAGTGTCGGAGTGTGGATCGGTCTATTGTCTGCGTCAGTTGGTTATGTATGTTTCAGGCCTGCTGACCAACCCTCTGATCAGTCTCCATCCAGCTGGTGCCCGGGTTGTCGGGGTGGCTGGTGGCCTGCTCCTCATGCTGGGTGCCAGCCTCGCCTCCACGGCCGCCAGCGTCACGGCCTTCCACCTGACCATGGGACTCCTTGTCGGTTAGTACGCGGGTTGGAGATACGGGTGGGGGGTGGGTCGTTTGGTTGAAGTAAGACACATCCAGCTCCAAAACGGGAGAGGCAACAAGTGATACAAGGGACGCTCAAGGGGTAGGAGAGTACAGCGCTGATCCTGGATTCGCATAAGGCGAACGTTCTCCCAACGATTTATATCAATAAGGACAATATGCCTTCATGTCGGGTTCACATTAATGATTAATGAAGGAAACATGTCTGGGAGCGCCCCTTGCTTCCGATCAAGACCCTTTTAGATCTTTGAATTTTAATATAAAAAAATATTCGCGATAGGGGATTCAATTCTTTGCATAGTTTGCAGACCGTATTCATCATAACGTTAAAGTTCCATATCTAGCTGTCCGTGGCAAAGGGTGCACCAAAATAAACTTTATATACTTCAGTGTTTAAATGGGCGTTTGTGGCAAGTCAAGGTTGCTGGATACCCCAGGGGACATTTTTTTTTGTATAAACTTTATTTATTTTACGAGGTTTTCAACAGCGAGTCCCCGGGGACATGGCTCCACTCTCCCATTCGTTCTCCCATTGACACGATATGACCCGAAACCAACCAGCCAATCGTACATTGTTCATTGGTGCGACCATTTTTTCTCCCCCAGGCACCGGTGCGGGCACAGCGACCCTCGTGGCCAATGTCATCATCATCCGACACTTCGACCACAACAGAGGCCTCGCCATGGCGACCTTGACCTTGGGGTACACCACGGGCACCATCGTGTGTCCTCCGGTGGTCAGCTCTCTCATTGACTTTTACGGCCTCAAGGGGTCGCTGCTCATCGTCGGCGGCATCTTCGGACAGACCATCATCCTTGTTTTAGCGTGCACCATGCAAAGCACCGAAACCGAACCCACACATCCGGCCCAGGGTAACCAAGATAAACTAACGTGCAAGACTTACGGTAGACAATTCTGCGCGCTTTCGGTGTTTAGAAATCCTCGCTTCGTGCTGTTCGTCATGGCGAACATGTTGGCTAAGGTTGGGAGGCTGGGAGTGTTGAGTTTTTCCGTCAACAAGGCCCTGTATCTGGGGATAGAGGCCCACAAGGCGGCCTACCTGCCGTCCGTCATCGGGGTGACCAACCTGGCTCTCCGTGTCCCATCCATGCTGGTCATGAACGTGAGGACGGTGGATGAGGTGCTGTACCACTCGCTGGGTATCGCCGCGCTCAGTGTCGGGGCCTTCGTCTTCGGAGCAGCTTCCAATTACAGCATGATGGTGGCGGCCATGGTGTGTCTGGGGTCCATGGAAGGTCAGGGTATATTATATATATATTTTTATTATGATTATTATTATTTTTATTAGTATTTTTTTTTAAATTATTATTATTATTATTGTTATTATTATTAATATGTAATGGCAGATTATGTTATATTCATGTGAAAAAGTCCCAACAAAGCCAAGAAGGAAATTAAGTAACTACGAATTACGCAAAATTATTGACGTGAACCTCGGGTTTATATAGAGACAATTAATAGCGAGTGCAAGCGCGAGCTCTTAAGGTAACACGCATGCGTATTCAAAGTCCATTTCAAGCATAGGCTTAGGACTTTCATTTCGAGTAACAGCCCCCATGAGACGGAGTAAATATCAGCTGTACATAAATATATTCAAGCAAAGAGAGGTCGAAGCCTGTTATGTCATGTCTTTAATAATTAAATCTGCTGCCCAACAAAATTAACGAATAAGTTTTTCAATGTGAACAATGGATGTATACTTCAAATTAAAGTTTAATTTTATTTAAATTTATAAGCGACGCGTTAAATGTCTGTTGCCAAGCAGAGCGCTCTTGGTGACTGCCCATCGGCTGCTGTCATAGTGAGTAGTTGTGACGTCAAAATGTTATAAACATGATGTCACAATGGGAGTTCCTAAGTAACCGAATAATATGCCACAAGCACGTGCATAATATACGTCATCCCGCCAAAGATATTCTTTATGGCAAGCCGAAGTGAAATTAATTTGGAATTTTAATCTAGATGTATCCCCTCGGAATATCTGAATTAATAAATATACGCTCGCATTTTTTAGGTAGCACCTATCCATATTAGCATCCTGTTTGCTACATTTTGCATTTGTTCCACATCGTTCATTCTTGTCTAGGCACGGGCCGAAATACGTGACAATCTGTGTAATAGGGGTGTTAGGTTATATTCAAGGTCAATATACCCAATGTAAATAGGTACAATATATAAAATATCAATATATATATGTATATATATATATATATATATATAATATATATATATATATATACATATATATATATATATATATATATATATATATACATATATATATATATATTATATATTGAATTTGTTTCCTGCTTGATTGCAGGAATATCATCCACGGCTTTCGCCCTAGTGTTGGTCCGCATGGTGGGTCGGTCAGACTTCCCAAAAGCTCTTTCACTCACCATGATGTTTGCCGGTTTCACCATCTTCCTCGCCATGCCCTTTACCGGTGAGGATGTGTTTCTATCTGTGTAATATCTGTTAGAGAGGAGAGTGGGGGCTCACAGGTATATATACTTTCAGCATTTTAGTACTGCCTATTGTATTATTTAGACCGAACATAACCGGAATAGCACAATATGATAGGGCCATTAAGCCCCAATCAGATCAACTAAGAATATCTAACGCCGAACCAAATTAGAATCGAAATGGTAACATTTTAACCAGAGGAAACAAACATGTGTCTACCTTGCTCGAAAGACTGACCGGAAAGGAAGTGAGGCTCAAAGTGATTGGCTAAAAAGCGGTATAAATACTGTAAATCTCTGTATATGAGCGGCGCCTCTAGAGATAGGAGAAAGAAATACACCGCCCCACATAAATATGTCTTTACGGTGTAAAAAAAACTTTTGCTATATTTCCGTTTTAGGTTGGATGGTTGACCTTTTCGGTGACTACCAGGCCGCCTTCTACATTATTGGAGCGATGTCCGTTGCAGCCACTATCCTGGAGGTCATCATCGTTTGTCTTGGTCACGTGACCGCGGCCAAGGAAACCAGGAACAAACCGAGCAACGCTGAATCTGTCGATGTGATCAACAAAGCTGAATCAGCAGGTGTTCTCACAATCATGAATCGGCCGATGTCTCACAAACGCTGCATCAGCAGATGTTCTCACAGACGCTGAATCAGCAGATGTTCTCTCAAACGATGAACCAGCAGATATTCTCACAGATGCTGAATCAGCAGATGTTCTCACAAACGCTGAATGACGGATGTCCTCACAAACGCTGAATCAGCAGATGTTCTCACAAAGGCTGAACCAGCATATATTCCTTCAAAGGCTGAATCCATAGATGGTCTCAAAATACCGAGTTAGTAGCTACAGCCATCGTGACTGGCAATGGCCGAGTGTCAAGCGGGGATGAGTCACTTAATATGTTAAACGGGTCTGTTAAACATGAATCTGTGAAATCGTGGCATTTAGACAACAGTTGTCATGTAGAGGCCTAGATGATTAGTCTGTGTGGGTGGAGCGTGGTTCTTAGTAGCCGGGTGTAGTTATTCACATGTATATCACAGAATCATGTAATTGTGGATACATACATTTACGTATGATAAATAATATGTTTAAACATTCTATTTAGTTCACTACATAATTGTACCAACTCTACACCCGAGAGCAAGTTTTTGTTCGCAATTCAGCCTTTAGAAGGCGACATAGCATCCGGGGAGTTTTGCGGGTGCCTTGATGCCTTAGCTTAGCGAGCCCTCCTGCCTAGCGAGCCTTTACCATGGCGAGCCCTTCGGCTTAGCGAGCCCTCCGGTTAAGCGAGCCCTCTACCATAAGGAGCCGTCCAGTTTAGCAAGCCCTGCGGTTTAGCAAGCCCTTTGCTGTGGCGATCCCTCTGGCTTAGCGAGCTCTCCGGTTGAGCGAGCTCTCCAGTTTAGGGAGCGAGCAGACATTCGTGATGTGAAAGATACCCCTATACAGCAGATATATTAAAACTTGCGAACCGGGGGGGGGGGGGGTTGCCGCGAAAAAAGACCCCTTCCGCGCAATTTGACGGTGAAAAAAGGGCGGGGGCGTTGCCGCAAAGCACCCCCCAAACCCAATAATGTATTAAGTAACCCTCCCACGCAAGCATGGCATGGTTGGGGTGGCTATGACTTTCAGAGAGCACCCCCCCGCCAACCCGGTCACAAGTTTTTTCAGGGAGCACCCCTCCTCCCCCCCCCCGGCCGCAGCTAGAGAAGAACCACCCCCCCCCCCCCCTGGCAAATTCCTAGATCCGCCCCTGAAACCTGACGATAAAAACATCTTTGTATGGGCGCGTCATATCAGGTCCTATATAGATAGGACCTGGTACGAATTGGCTGTGCCCCCCCCCCCCCCACAATCGCAACAATCTTCCTACGCCCATGCCTAGTAAAATACTTCATACACATTTCTTCCGACCAGATTTAGCAATATTATTTCATCTTGGGACATAACAGAGTGTATGAAAAAGGAAAATTCTTAGCAATTCTTAGAAATAAAAAAAAAATCTCAAATAATTTAACTGGAACAAATGACTGCCGAATATACAGAGCCGTCGCGAGGTAAAAAAAAAAGTTTTTTTTCTACGAGTGCCCTTCTACATCATGACGGCATTTTGATGTTCATTTTTCACTCCCTGTTCAAATATGCGACCCAGACGCTTCCAACACAATCATATGAACAACATCCGCTTGGGCTGTTCGGCAAAACCGATCTCCTGGCAAAGGGCGTTCCGCTTACGCTAGGAGAGCAAGTAGACCCTCGCGGCACGTTAGCCCACATCGATTATTTCGACTTTATACGCCTGAAGCACCCAGTTGCTTCATGCGATGCAGTGCGATGCAGTCATGCGATGAGTGTTGTACGGTCCATAAAGTTTTAGTAGCGCCGAACAGTTTCTGGGGAAATGAACTCTTTCTGTACTAAATAACCATGCCGCCATGTTTTGTACGCTTTTTACAAATATCTCGTAGAGTTGGAAAGTGAATTTTAATATCTGAGACCACTCCTTTATGTACTAGTTAAAGAACGAGCTGGAGTGCATTCGCCAAAATAAGCACGAGACGCGATAGCGTCGAGTGGTGTATTTGGGGAATGCCACGACAGCGAGTTCTTTAACGTACTTATAAAATTGTTATAACAAGACCTGACATGTGCTCACGCTTGGACACAGAGTTGATTGTGTCAATTGCACTGCCCGACGATACATGAGGCACATTGTGGAAACAACGGTTTCGTCATTGTGAAGCCCCGTGGATGAAGTAGACATTTTGGAAGTCATTGCTCTTAGTTTCGTGAAAACATCGCCCCCTGAAAAGCGATATGACGGTTATAATGAGAAATTTATGCAATCGATAACTGTGGAATTTTCATATATTTTGAGATTTCTGATCTAACCCCCGCCCTTTGGTGCTTAACATTGACTTATGCAGTCCATTGTTTGTCTTGAAATTGGCAAGTTCTGTCAACACCAGCGAACTCGGCTCCACTCAGCTCAGCTCGACTGAGTATACCGTGGCACTTGACGAGTCAATATTAAAAACTGCTATTTATCTAGATAATGCACAGTTTTTCCGTTCACTATTAAAATAAAGCACTGTTTTAACCGTTCTTTATTTGAATAACGCACACTTACGTTAGTACAACACGGCTAGGTCTGTTTTTCGATCCATTCTTCAAGATAATGAACACTTAAGACAACGCGTGACGTCACACAATTTTTTAAGTTCTAAAAGAACCTCCCTTTTTGTGAAGACCTCAGCTCCCCTTTTAGTAAGGCCGTACGCCCACCCATTTACAGACCGTACGCCCACCCATTTACAGACCGTACGCGACCCCCCCCCCCCCCTTTCCCCTCCCCGCAACGAAACAATAAGTAGGCCTACTTTGATCAGTAGGCCTATACTATGTCTACTTACTATCACTTACATAGCTATATCTGTACACCTTCACGGACAGTTTGCGGGCATATTTGCCAGTACGAGCCAAACTGTAGCTCCTGTAAACCTACCAACCCATGATGAGTTTTTTTAGGAGTTTCCAGTGGTAGGGCTACACATTATCAAGTTCTCCGACATTGAGGTGGGGCGGGGGGAGGGGGGGGGGGGGGGGGGGGAGGGGGGGTGGTGGCAAGGGGTATTTGCGTTCCTCGGATTGCACTTTTTAATTTCACCGTGAACTGGGAATGAGGAAAATAATTCTTCGTGAGTTGGGAATGAGGTATATGCCGACCGCCGTGATCAAGGATTTTCATTAAAAGTGAACTGTGAATTTAATATTAAATAGCCGTGAAGCGGGAAATCGTCAATTAAGTATCGTGTATGCGCCTTCCATTGCATGCAGAGAGATATGCTTTTAATTCATCGTGACCTGGGAATAAAGAAATTTGTTCTTCGTGATCTGGAACACGTCCCTTCCCCCTTGCAACCCCCCCCCCCCTCCTCCATTGAGGGCATACCTTAGTTCGTCCAGCCATGTGATGCGTGTGCTCTGTTCAACCACGGCTCGAAGTGGAATGGTGTGTGTTCCTCACTTCAACGTGAATCTAAAACCGGGGATACAAGACTCATAAGAGAAGACTGGTTGCAGCCCCATAATATTTGAAAATCACACAAATTCATTTAGAGAAGTCGATTTACTGTTATCTTTAATTCATGTGAAGATATTTTTTAATGAATTACTGTTGTCTTTAATTATTTTAGACATCTATGATTGAATTAGTGTTATCTTTAATTCATTTCGAAATATCTCTAAATAAATGTTCAAATATGTTCAAATAAAAATTACAGAAATGTATGAAAGCGTCGAATTACAGATATCTCTAAATAATTTAAGATAACGGGTGCATCATTTAAAGATCACTAAATGAATTACTGATGTTTTCAATTATTAGACATATGTGCAACTACTCTAT